>LR139868.1:0-22798 GCA_900659605.1 Tisbe holothuriae
TCCGCCCCCATTTGTCCCCCATCTCCCTTGACATATTCAGTTCATTGTGCATTGGCATTTAACCTCAATAGAATTCCTTAATATCGGGCACAATGCAACGACTGACCCATGACTAAAGAAGTGAAGCAATGTGACAAAAAGGTTAGCTGTAGTGCTTGAAATGTCTTGTTATTGAGTGTAAAAAGTGAGTGTGAAAGATATATATACTAAATAATACATATATACAAAATATATCTGCTGTTAGGTTAAATTAGGTTAGGTATATATAATATTGGGTCTTGTTCCAGAAGTAGTAAACTAACAAGAATGAACATATTGAGTTTTTACACACTTGCACATTAATGGCAGAAAGAATATTTTCCCATCTAGTGCATGATTATTTAATTGAGAAAATAATATGTTACTTGAACAGATGTGCTAAAGACAAGATGCCCTTATGCTATATTTAATTGGTGCAACTTTTTTCCTGTTTGTTATAATTTAAAATTAACGTATATGCACTTTATTGGAAGACAAACTAATTTAGAATTATTCACTCTCCAGCAGCTCTTGCCGTACTGACTTGTTTTATTTTGTATGCTGCTTTAGTAAGTCTTCCAGGAACTGCCCTACCAAAGTATACAATTGAATTATTGGCATAAGTAACACCTCGAATTTAGAAAGGTCTAGGGTAATTGAATTTTTTTAATTATAGGAATCCTGCTTATGGGAATTGGTTATAGATTTGGCAATAATGATTGAAATAGGCACCATATCCAAATACATCATCTTCAGGTAAATTATTATAATATGTCCTGGAAGTTGCAATTTAAAATTATATTTATTGATACTTAGCATCTTGTGGTACTGCTGGCACTTTATTGACAAAATATATGGGCTCTTGACTGGCGGAAACTCCTTTATCCATGGCACCAAACAAGAACAGAAATTGGCAACCAAACACTACCACAAATCAGTCCAACATGTGAAGATATTGTGGAGAGTCAAAGCATATAATGACAAGTACATTATAAATAAAACCTTTTTCTTTTGCTTTACCTTAAATTACTTTTAGATCAACACTTAATAACTTCATCTACATCCACAAGAAATTTGTCCAACCAGACATTCCAATCATGGATAATGATGCTTCACTTTACATGGTTACAAGGTATTTGAAATTGAAGGTACAGCAAAACTATATTAAAATGAACAACAACCCTGGTCTAGAACTCATTCAGTGTTTGCAATCTGCCGCAATTTCAACATATACAATGTCACTGATGCACCCTTTACCTTCATTGCCCAATACCTCTATTCAGATGAATTTTACATTGTACCCAACAAAACTCTGGTCAAAATGGCTGAAGTGTTGGGCAGTCCCAAGGTGTCCGTGACACTGTTTCCAATGTCTACCAGATGTGGGTCCACCCTCTTGGTCCAGATGTTTGGTAGGTTGGACCAGGTCCGGGTCCAATCAGAGCCCTGGACAATGGCTGATGCACATTTGCTCTACAAACGTGGAGAGATTGTAATGCCTGAATATAAGCAACTGCTCAAAGCCATCTTGAGGTTGCAGCTGAAGCCTGACCCACAGGGAGGAGCTCAGCATATGGTCATCAAGCTGGCATCATTTGTAATTGCTCAGATTCCTATGATTGTTGAGATTCTGCCAGGGGCAAGGGTTTACTTTGTGACTAGAGACATAAAAAGTACCCTTCATGTAAGCTGCTGTTTAAACAGCCAAGACTACAACAATCATTTCATATTACTTTCAGTCTTGGTTTAAACTCCTTGAGGGTGGAAAGATGTTTTACCTATCCAGTCCAATATTTAAGGATTACAAAAAGTTATGGATGGACTGCTTATGCTTCCCATATGATGATGTGAAATGGTGGAATTTATACAATGATCAGTTCACAGGAGGTATGAATGCTGACCATGGTTAGCAATACTGTTTGACATTAAATCCATAGGCAAGATCAACATTTCTGAGACGCAATGCATGGTCTTCAACATTGGGGCAGTTTGTTCAACTTTCTTGGCACACAGGAATTTCTACTAAGCATGTGCGATATCCAAAAAACAATAGTCGGTATTTTGTCGGTACGGTATTGGAAAATACCGACTATTAGTCGGTATTTGTCGGTATTTTGTAATTGTTTAATTAGTGGGTCCTTAACGGCCTCTAAAACATCCTTTGTGTCCAAAGAAGCACCTGCTGCAGTCATCCTTGCAGAAACATAGTATAGTACCGTAATCACATTATAAATTTAAACTAGTTTTATCCCTTTAATTAAGTATTAAAGCAAAAAAGAAGCATTGACTATATTTTATGAAGTTAAATGTAATTTTGCTTGCTTTCATGACTTTTTTGCTTTCTATAATGCTTAAGCTTAGCTTTAAGTGATTTTTCATGCTGCAATGGACGCAAAAGTGGGCAAAAAAATACCGAAATCGGAATAGTTTGAAAATACCGACGTCGGTATCGGTATTGAAAAAATACCGACTATTACCGCGGTATCGGTATATTGCACATCCTTAGTTTCTAGTATACCCGTAGTGTGACTTTGTCCCTTTGAGAACATCTTATAACCATTCAAAAGCTAGAATCTATACGAGCTGTATTTTCTTAATGCGCTTACTCGTATTACGCATTAATATAGCACATAATTACCGTACTATAATGTACTCCAAATGTCCCAGATATCAGTCCATGTTCCACGCTCTGTACTGCGTTTTTCATGTTATGTGCAATTTTAGGTCGATATTGTCGAATAAAAGTATGGATAATTAATATAATACTATTACGACTTTTCGATTAAATCAATAAAGTTGGATCAGCTTTCATTTTTAAAGTTCCAGTTAAGAACGTACGCGTATGTAATAGTTGCTGCTTGGCACGTTACAGTTAATTTGTTATGAGAGCACCTCATCATAGCAGGCAGTGCCATCCAAAATTGATTCAGGTTATAAAAGAAGAATCATATTTGGTCTACAGTATCAAATGTGCGTCATTTTCTATGTACATTAACATATACTGAACATTTTTCAATACCAACACCGGTGTTGGTTCTGAAAATGTTTTATTTCATGCATGCATTTATAACCTAATAAAAATTGACATTTTTAAGCACTAGCAGCCAAATGCATTGTCAAACACAGTATCTGACATCATTATTTGCAAAAAGAAACTTTTTGTCCGATAGAATCTTCTTACTTCTTAGTCACCGACAAGAGAACAATAGCTTCCAATGATGGCGGCGATATCGTATCTTACCTTTTTAATGCGTAACCACACGACAAAAGAAATTTTTAATTCTTGCAAGGTTAGGTGGAACTATAGCACTAAAGTTTACTTACAATTTTATGCATGACATATCATAGTATGACATTTGCAAGAATTGGTCATCATTATAGAGTGCAATGAGATGTACATGTACCTGATACCTAAACCAAGTAAAAGTATATGTCGCCAATCTACATTAAGACTGATAAGTGATAACATATACTCATAATGGAGCAACTATATTTTACGTTAATATTTTCGCTATTGGCATTAAGCTAAGTTCCGCCGATAGCTTTTTTCAAATGTAGTGAACGATGATATGATATCCGTTTACATATTCGTGTGGCTATGCCGTTACTAAGACGAATGTGACATTATCGGAGCTCGTTAAAAGTAAAGAGTCTGTAGAAAAAAAGAGGCGACATTAACCTACGTGGGCAGGCTGAGTACTTGCATGCCTTACTGGCGTGCCTGAGTGAAATTTTCGCGACAAAAAAGGAAGAAAGTCGCGACAAAAAAGGAAGAAAGTCGCGACAAATAAAGGAAGAATAAAAGAGGTACAATCACACAAAGTCAGTTAAAGACTGAACCAAAGAATGATTACGTTTAGGGCAGCGCTAATAATACATAATTAGGTCATTATGGCGGGGGAAGTTGTGGGTAAGGTACCCTGATGTTACAACAGCTCAGATAAAGGATTCTCAATGTTCAAGTTCCTAAAGAATAGCAGCCGTTGCACAGCATGCGCGACCATTCTCTAACATTTTCCTGCTCTCAGCAAAGCCCCCAGTCTTTCTTTTCCTCTGGTGGAACTTGCTGTGGGAGTGGAGGAGAAAACAAACCTCGAATAAATGTCGGCTCTTTTATCTAGAGACTCTTTACGTGGCCGGACAGAGACTGTGCTCTGATTGGCTGATCAAAAATAATAAATTAATAACAGACCGTGGCCGGACATGAACTGAGTTACGAGACGAAATTCATTTGAATTTTCCAGCGCGGGAACGAATGGGTACAGCTCTATACACAATCGCTAATCCCTTGGAAGAAAGAAAAAAACCTTTAATCCAAGCCAAATCCAGACTATATCGCTGCCAGTCTTCATTAGGAGATCATGTTTTATTCATCATTCACACGTATTGAACATTACTCGCACTCTTCTTCCTCACGACTGGCGATGCTCTCCTTGCTACAGCCGGTCCCTCGAGTCTAGCATGACGACCGAGTTTCCCCTCACCACGATCATCCCGATCTCGTTCCTGTGGCCGTCCTTCTGGTACTCGACGCCCTCGTCCAGCACCAGGTTCATGAAGGGGTCGTAGCCGCGGAGGATGCCCTCAACGTGGCGGCCGCCGTTGATCTTGAGGCTGATCTGGAACAAGGAGGAGAAGAGCAAGAGTTAGTTACCTTAGGCTTAAAAAAGGTTTCTTGGATCACACATTAAAAAAAACCATTTACGGTCGTCTTCTCAGTAGTCATGTTAAATAATGGGCTGGAGCAGGTACATGGCTTGTTGGAAAGCCGGTTGAGAACCGCTATGGAGTAAACGTTCGAATCAAATTTGGAGAATAGATTTTTAAAAAAATGGGATTTACGTCAATTAAACGGGAGCTAATGCTTCTTAAGAAGCAATCCTCTAAATTAGGGCTAAAAGACCGGCGTGGCTCCTCTTTGTCAACGTTGGTCCTCTTTTACGTTTCCCGGTTTGGCGTTTCGTTCTTTTCGTTGGTCTCTCTCTCACCTTCTTGTCCATGAACTTCTTGAGCTCTGGAGGGTGCGCCTTGCTCATCCTGGACGGGTGAAGGAGGACGAGGTGCAGTCGAAAAAGGCACCAAGCAGGGCAAGGGGCAACAACGGGGTACCAACGGGGCAAAGGACAAAACAAGGGCCTTCGAAAAGACAAAAGAGTCGCCGGAATCCTTTGCTTTTTACAGCGACCGTGAGCGACGAGGCAAACAGCAGGAGAGCGAGGTGAGTCGGATCCTGCTGTTCACTTAAGACTCGCCCGCCCGTCGTTGAGACCATTTGTTTCCCGACTCGACTTTCTCGGCCCTTCCAATCTCGACCCCAGCGGCCCAGCCGGCAGCCGCTGTTTTCCTCGTCGGCTGAGTTTGTTATTTTGCAACCTCCGTCAAAACATCCAGTTCCGACAACACGTGCAGAGGCCGCTACATCAAAAAGGAATCTTTCCATTAACGTTAATTGCGTCTCATTAATTAAGTGGTCATGACTGAGATTGAGATGGCGTCCTCAGGGGAGGAGGAGGATTATGATGTCGAGAGCGAGGTGGGCTCGGATGGGTCTGGATCTGAGGATGAGCAGCTCGGGGACGACGGAGGATATCAGATCGACAGCGATGAAGAGGTAATTTAACTTTACAGATTGAAAAAAAAAAGACTTGATTTGTATTACTTACATTGCATATAATATGGAGTATGGCCCCGCAGAGTATGAACATGTGACATGTCGAACGAAACAAAGTTAAGTATCAGAACACATTTAATGCATGGCATGTCATCTTCTCCTTGTTCCAGCTCCAAGAGGCCTTCGCAGCCGGAATCATCAAGCCCGGTCTGACCCGCCTGGTGCCCAAGGCCAAGGAGAGGCCAAAGATCAACAACATCCAAGGCCTCAACCAGAAGCTGGCAGAGCTCCGTCCTGCAAAACAGTTGCCATGGATTGAGCGGCTGGAGATGGTGAATCACCCTGCACCGCTCGCCCCAGAGCTCGCTCTTGAAGAGAACAAGGCCAGCGAAAAGGCCAAAAAGTCTGCCAAAGACCCCAAGGCTGCAAAGACGACAGAATCTCTCGTGCACAATGACTTCAAGAGGGAGATGCTTTTCTACAGACAGGGACAGGCTGCCGTGCTGGAGGCCTTGCCGAGGCTCAAGTCAATGGGGATCAAGACCAAACGGCCGGAGGACTACTTTGCGCAGATGGCCAAGACAGATCAACAGATGAACAAAGTCCGTTGCTTAACTTTTAATTATTGTATCTTGTCGTTAACGTCTATATTTATTACAGATTCGACAGAAGCTTGTGACTAAGCAGGCCACCGAAGAACGCCTGGAGAAGATTCGCAAGCTTCGTGAGCTGCGCAAGTTTGGCAAGAAGGTCCAGGTCGAAGTTCAGCAGAAGCGTGAGAAGGAGAAGAAGGAGATGCTGGACCAGGTCAAGAAGTTCAGGAAGGGCCAGGCGGACAACATTGACTTCCTGGATGACGACGGCGGCAAGAGCGCCAGGCAGAAGCAGAGACAGCAGGAATCCGAAAAGAGGGCGTAAGTTACATAAAACTTTGAGAGGGAATTTATCCGCTTCGTCAATTTAATAACCAACGAGTTTAGTGCTCTAAAATACTTTGTATTTGATGTGACATGAGTCAAGAATTTCTAGCCTACTGTATGTGTAGAGTCCTTTGCATGAGTTCAGTAACATAAAACTGATGAGGATGTTGCTTGGTTTAAATTAGGCACTCTTTACTGTAGACTCCATTGTTCCATCCACTGTAGTTTTATTAATTATTATGTGCAATATTTGTTTTCAGAGCGGTCATGAAGCGCAAATCCAAGGACAAGAAGTTCGGCTTCGGTGGCAAGAAGAAGGGCGGCAAGGCTAACACTAAGAACAGCGCTGACGACGTCTCGGGCTTCAGACCGTTCCCCAAGAAGCGCGGTGGCCCAGTAGGTGGCGGCCCGCCCGCCAAGGGCAAGAAGGGCGCCTCCATGGGGTCCAAGCTCAAGCAGAAGCGCCTGGGGAAGAACAGGCGGAAGCAACAGGGCGGCAAGGGGAAGAAGAAATAAACTGTGAACGTGTTAAAATACATATTTTGTTAAAAATGACTGCTTTTAAATCCTTTTATTAATCTGATTCGTTGCTAGATGACGAGCCATAATCACACAATGAGAGCAAAGGCAGTTTTGATGGTTCCTTCTCATCTTTACTATCTGGCGGCGGACTTTTGGTTGAACTGCACCCTGGTTGAGGTTCATCTTCACTCTCTTCTTTCACCTCAATGTGCTCCTCGCCCTCCGATTTCTTCTTCTTTACAACTATTCCCAAACTTGATTTTGTCATCGGAGCGGCTCTTTTCAAGGCATCTCGATGACGTTGCTTTTGAACAAGACCCTCAAAATGGAGTTTTGAAGCGGCTTTCCCTGACGGGGACGTCGCCGTGGCACTGGGACTGGTCACGGTGGAACTGCCCTTCAACTGGGCGCCAAATATGCTTGCATCCTCAATCTCCCTCCGCTCGGAGGCTTGCTTCTCCTCCGAAGTGGTGGCAGATTGAAGCTTGATCAATGCTGCAGCCTTGGCATCTTCTGGAGCTTCAGGTAGCAGTTGCAACGAGTCTCCGAGTGAGGACTTGGCCAGCAGAGCCGAGTCCACAGCCTTCTGAGCTTTGATCACGTTCCGCTTTGCTCTCATCTCATCCCGCAATATCCTATTAGCCAGGTAGTCGTCCTTGACTCGATCCTGGATCTGACTCAACTTCTTCAATCTCGGTTTGGCATCCTTGGCCGCGCCCTGGTCCTTCTCGCCGTGCTCCAGCTTGAACATGGCATTGTCATACAGCTTTCGGGACGTCTCCTTGGTCTCCGGCACCACCTGCCCGTTCTGAGTGGGGTCCCATCGCCGCTCCTGCCGCCTCGCACCCGAGAGAATCTCGTAGTCCAAATTCGCCGGGTCAGTCTTGATCTCAAAGTGGTTATCACAGAGATGGCACTTCATCCGGAACTGGTAGACCGGCGTTGTGTAGTACATGCCCACCTTCTTCTTCTCCGCGTTGTAGCGCACGCCCATGCCCACGTGGTTGCCGCAGCCGTCGCACCAGATGTTGTACGGCATCTCGAAGCGGATAATGAGGATGCCGAGGTGTAGCTTGCGGGCGCGCTCGCGGAGTGCGTGCGTGCCCTGGGACTTGTTGAGACCGCCCTTGCGGGGGTCGTAGTCCGGCGGGTAGTACATGTTCTGTCCCTTGCGTTCTCCCATTGTGAGGCTTTAGTCTATTACACAGTCACAAACACTAGCTTATTGAATGCCCTGGGACTTGGCAGCCTTCTGTGACCCTCTTAGCAGGGCTCCGGTAGGGTAGTAGCGCCAGTAGCGGCTCATGTACTGGGACAGATCCGTGTGCACCATAGGCCGACTCGTCCTGGGATCACGTGACAGCGAGTCCTCCGGTTTAATATCTCCGTTGAACCAGCCAATAGCCTGGCTGCTCGTCTGTGGGGCACGGAACTTGGCTGTGGCTGGCTGCTCAGTCCGGGTCACGTCCTCCAAGAACGTTTCGTTGGCCGGAACAGATTTTGGCAGCTGCGACGAGGAGCCAAATTGCATCGGAGGGGTGACTAGAGCCTTATCGGCGACAAAGTGGTGATGCCCTGAAAACAAGAATATGCATAAGTCATTATGAGTGATAAAAGCTCTTGTAGGTCTCTTGACCTTTATTATAAGGATTGGCCCTAAACTGCTGAGGGTCTTCCCAGGCCTTCTTGGCCAGAGTGGACTCAGTCCGACTCTCCCTGGTGATCCTCTCGTCCTGGAGGCGAGCCTGCGACACGAAGCTGAACGTGGGAATGCTCATGGCGGGCGTGAAGTTGGTGTTCTTGTTGGAGGGCATGGTGGTGGAAGTGAAAAAGTTCTGGGAATGTGATTGATCCTTAGGATTGATCAATGTGAAGTGAGTTTATTGACCAAACTTTGACAAACGTTCTGTAGAAGCCACTGTCGAGCCTTTTGACATGTGTCTTTGAGGGGCATATGATATCTTACCTTTTATTGAGTACTCCCCGTTTAGGGTTGGCGATATTAAACCAGAAAAACATATGATTAAATACCGTAACTACAATATGAATGCTGTTTATCTCATTAATGCACTAATGGGATTATTTTTTATGGAAAACAAAAACATTGCGCAGCCAGCTGAGGCTCAGCTTACATGTTATATCAGCTGAGGGGGCGCAGATTTTGCTGAGTTGCAATAAGCCTCTCATCGACAAATATGATATTAATTCATTCAAAGTTTAGTATTCCTGAAAGTATATTAGCAGACATATAATTTTTAACTTCCTCTTGTTGCACCAAAGACAAATTCCTAACTAACTATACATAAAAATGAGGTTTCATGCCTATTAATGAATGGGCGAATAACGTAATGCTTGAAACAGATACATGTACCATACCATTAAAGTGTTTATTGCATCCTCAGTGTTTAAGTTATGTGAGTAGAATGGTGACATATTTGTATGATCTATGAGTGTCTATTAATGAAAGATGACGACTAGCCTTCATGAAAAGGAATGATTTGAGCAAGACAAAACATATTCATGCACATTCAGTAAACGTTGTGTATGATCGCCTTCCTGTTCCACGGGTAGTTCCGGAACTCCTTCAGATAGTTCTCGTGCCTTTCCTTGGCCCAGAGGGACATTATCACGAACCCAGCCTGGAAAGAGAGATAAGGTACTATTTTTACGAACTCAGTTAATAACAATGTCATACCTGAGCAAAGACATACGCGGCAAAGTTCCAAGTCATTCCGGCAAAGCAGAACCAGCCGAGCGCCTCGTAGAAGTAGTTGGGGCAAGACACGTAATGGAACAGCTTTGTGAGTGGACGGTGAGGCTCTGGGAAGGGGATCAGCTTCTTGCCATGGCCCTGAACATATCTCATTTTATGTTATGAACATGGTATTCAGTTCGTTACTAATACCTTAAGTTTGAGAGTTCTCAATGTCATGTGGCATGAGTAGTTGCCGTAGACAGAGATGAGCCAGCAGAAGAAGAAGAAGAACGTCCGGAGGTAGGCCAGACCGGACATTGGGCAAGGATCTACAACAATATATATCACTATATAAATCCTTCATATATTCTTATGTGATATCAGCACCTGTATTGATTGAATATCCAATCCATATGGAGAAGCCCCAGTAGTAGAAGCAGTCAATGTAGAGCTCCGAGATGGCCTTGGGCTTGTTGGCATGGATGTGGACAAAGTGGTTCTCATACAGACGTTTCGTGTAGTGGAGGCACCTTTGAAGCATGACATAAGTACGGGCATATTGTATAATATGTTGTATTTTATACCAGCAGATGGCGTATATTGCCTGCATGAAGCAGAACCTATCGGGAGACACCGTCACGTAGAAGTAGCCGTAGATGAAGATGGGACCGCCGTACTCAAAGTAGTTGTAGCCGTACGAGGAGAAGAACCTGAATTATATGTTTAGGTTGTTGCTATGAAGGTTATTGCATTAATATTACCCGGGGTTATTCGGATCCATGAGTACCATGTTGATGTTTATTCGAGTGTACTGTATGACATTAACTTCAGTTTGTTAAATACTCTTATCATTCAATAAGCCGCTTTGTATTAAAATCTCCATGAGAAATGCTACAATGTAACAATGATACGAATACATATTGAGAAAGCAAATGCCAGGGCGGGAAATTTGAATAGGAAAGCTGAGTATGTTTAGCAGTCTCGAACATGTGTTTCTCCCTTTGACAAATCATGCATACAAAAAAATAATAACTCTGCTGTCATCTCCCAAAACCATTTGATGAATACCAGACGCCGGTGATTGGCGGGTGAGATTTTCCTCCAACGTCATGCTATTCGATGGGCCCGAGTTGCGGGGGCAACAAACTGTAAATGAAAACTGCCATTTAAGAGGCGTAATTTTCGCCTCTGATAGGGAGGAAAAACGTTTAGTGTTGTAATATATATATTTCTGTAATCCTATTATTTGTGTGCTGCAGAAAAGCCGCTGCACTGCAGTGTTGTATCAAAGGGCTTTATATAAATTATATTTAAAACTGCTATGCTATGTGTGGTTTGTATATGTAGATATTTGGTTGTTTGGTTTCAAACTATGTTTTGCCCTGGGTATTTAAATCCCTTCTTGCAGATTTCTGATGATCTTCTTCTTCTTCTTCCTCTTGAATGGCAGTAGACGAATTTCTCTATTTTTGGCGCGTGGCTGAGGAGGAAGAAGAGAAGGTTTGGAAGTGTCTTGATGATGATGATTATTTGCTTCAGGGAAGCGTTTAAAAGGAAGAAGAAGAAGGCATAACGGGCGTCAGACTCACACATTACTCCAGGGTGGACGAGTAGGCAGTGGGAGGCATATGCGGACCAAGAGTATAACATCCAGATTATTAACAAACAAACTTATAAAGCGAAATTATACAAAAATAACTGAGAATCGGCATTGTTACGGGTTTGCATACTTACTTATATGCCCACCTATGCAAGGCCTCTTCTCCCCTCCTGTGGGCCTCACATTAATTTCTCTTTCTGTGCTTTTGTGTGAATTAAATCTTGTCTATTGTGCAGACAAACTAATCTTCTTCCATTCTTAGGAAGAAGAGAAAATTATCACAGTTGTTGTTCCTTTCGTGCGTGTAATTCCAACGTTTTATGTGATTGTGTGGAGAGCATCAAGCGTTGAGGCCTTTTTACTAGGATAATAGTACTTCAATGCTCTAGATATTGGTTTAAGTGGAGAGGGCCTAGAACATGTTTGGATTTATGTCTAACAATGATCAAGAGTGAAACAACTGAAAATATTGCTTCCTCTTGGACAAATATCAGTAAATTAGTTAATAAAAAGTATCACTTTTTATTCCAACATGAAAGCAAATAAAACTAGGCTTGGAACAGCATAGGTATAACTTATAAGTTATGCCCCCTAAAATAGTCAAAAAAAAACTCAAAAACGTTCTTGTTTGACATTTTTACATACTTATATAACTTAGATTTAAGTTTGGCATGCATATAATTTGTCCTGTTAAATCATTATCAAAATCGAACCCAAATGTATTTTTCCCCTTTTCCTTCTTCAAATGCTGAAGAAATACACTTGCGGTCTTTCATATCCTAAGCAGAGTGATAACCGCAATATATTTTGGCACCATAACTTCCCAACTGCTCTATTTATTGCATGTTTAATGCACTGACTTGTGTGTGTATGTTATTCTCCCACTTTACTTTTATTACTCACGCTGTAAAACAATTTTGCGGCCAGATATAAAATTTTAAATCCGATTATTGCATAACAAGAAATGAATGAAATCTCATTTTCAAAAATTAAATTGCAGTTGCATAATTGATTATATTTTGCATCAAAAATGCAATTTTCTCCATTGTTGACGGTTCTATTATCAAGAGTTTAAATGACAGCCAAAAGCTTGTTAAGTAATCCAGCCAAAATGCAAATATTCATACTTTTTCCTCTTCCTAGGATGAGATGTTACGTAAGAATCCACTTCTCAGAGACTCGTTTAAAGAATTTCCATTTTGCATGCGCAATCATTCTATGCACGAACAGTGTTTTTATCATTTCTAGGTTAGTCAGAAGTATTTAAAAGTGTGAGAAAAACGTTATCTAGAGAGAGCTCCTCAGTGATGGGAATCTTGTTTGGTTTGAGAATAGATTGAAAAAAATATAGAGAGGTCAATATTCTGACTCGTTAAGAGTCGGAATGACATATGTATTAATAGTCCTTCTCATTGATAATAAGAGTAAACATACTTTTAACTTATAGTAAATATTAAATCCACAGGGTAGTGATCCCATAACCACAAATATTTCTGCCCTGTCTATTTGTACTTTTCCTCCCTCCTCCTTCCCTCTAGCTAGCCATTCATCCTGATATTGTCAAAGCAGCGACCGATCGACCATTTCAACATTACGTATGTTTACACAGATTATTTTCCTTCTTGACCGACTTTTGTCAAGAAATGTCCGCGCTGCAAAACCGCACACAGCCAGTGAAAGACCGTGGGAGAAATTCACGCTTTTATAGAGAGTTACGGAATAGGAGAGTTTATTGTTTCTATGTGACGTTTATACGACATGATTTGATGCATACGAGAAGGGTTTTATGTGAGTGTATGGTGCGATGCGACTAATTAATGGCTAATTTAAAACTTTCACTCTGGCAAAACTTGTTTATTCTTAATAGTTTGATCATAATAATTACTTTTAGTCCAGCCATAAATCTGCCTTATGGCGCTCAGGCAGGCAATGCTTAAAAGGATCTGGAAAGGAAATTAACCCTACTTGACTCTGAATCGGTCTAATCTGATTTAATTTGACGTCTATTTCTGGTCGGGTATCAAAAAAGCAATAACTGAAAAACAGATAAGTCCAATTTTTCTCACTCCTTTCACTATGCGATTATCAGGACAGAAACTCTGTACAAAACATCAAATTTCTACAGAATTTTCTATACAATTTCATCATTATTTTCATATTCCTATTGATCTTGTTATTATTAGTCTAAATTACACTGTTTGATGTGCATAGTTCATTTCTGTTATTAATAAATGGAAACCAGTGCCACATAAACTCGTTTCTATTTTCAGTGAACACAAACATCCGGGTTTTCTAGCATTCCTCTCTTTTCGACTTTCACGCCTGCTCTAAATAATGGAACTAATAACGCGCTATTATTGCATTACAGTCGTCTGCTGACGCAAAAATAGTGGTAATGGTAATAATAATAATAATTCCCTTTGTTCGACTTTAATGTGGGGGGAAATTGTAACTGGAGCTGTGCATTATTACTCGTAAAAGAACAGGGATGCCATTTTATAAATAATTTATATGAATTATGTACTATTACATGCATATCTTACCAATAAAGTGTCTAAATTTTGACATAATTCAGGTATGCAGAATGATTATTTACTGATTTTTTCGCATTTTAATCTAACTACTGCACTAGGACATAAAAATCCGTTTATTCATTATATTTTCAACAGATTGTCATCCCTGCCCTGATCCCTTTGTCCCGTCGAATTTTCCACCATATTTTCATTGAGGGATGAAAATGAAATAAAAATCTGTCAAGGTGACAAGAAAAGGGAATTTCCCAAAAAGAGTCTTTTGTCACGATCTAAAAAATGAGACTTTCAAATATGGAGAAAAGAGAATCAGAGTGATATATTACGGGGGATTAGGATAAAAAGTATGTTAAGATATGCATGGGTCAATATAAATGTGCCGGTTTAGCAAAAATGATAATAATGACGTTCAAATAAAATGCATTCTGACGCTAATTAGTCTTCCGAAAATTGGCATTTCAATCAAGTTTTCTCCCCTCCCTTCTCTTGTCCTACAAGGTAAATCATCGGAACTTAACATAGACACGCCCTGTGTGAATAACAACCAAAGCATTACTTGATATTACTTTTATAAATCAATTTTTACAGTTTCCAACACTAGCACTAGGCCCTAATTTTGCAAACTTATAAGTAATTAACTTTGTGTAACATACTTTTGTCGTTTTATTGTAATTCACAGTTTCCTGAAGATACACATCAGATGATCACAGAAATAACAAACGAGTTGAACATTCAAAATGCAGACAAAAGATTGCGTGCGAAAGTGAGAACAAGATTTCACCCCCGGAAAAAGGTGTCTTCATTCCTCCTCCTCTCCTCGGAATATATCCGTGTGTCTGAATCGCATGCGAGTCCTAGTTCCACTTTTTAACTGGAATCTCATCACAAGAAAGGAGACTTCTTGGATCATCTGGTTTGCTTCATGCACGATGTTTGGATACAATATTCTCGAAGCAAAGCATGCTGTTTATTGTGTTTTAAAATACTGCAGAGAGCTTGAGTGCTAATCTTACACTGCATGTTTTAAAAGTCATCATAAAGAGTAAAGAGCAATGGAGGAAGATGGAGGCTCTAATTTCTCATTCCTTGCCAGAAAGTAGATGATGGCATGGCGGAAATTCTTCTTCTCTTCTCGTCTTCCCAAACTTTCTCTGCCTGTTCCAAGTTCAGATTTCCTCCTCCTTCGTCAGCATCAGCTATAGCTAGGCATAATAGCTATATCAGCAGGAAGATGGGAATCTGAAACCCGGGTTGGATAACAGATTAGAGGCAAATAAAATGGATGTAATGGAAGCATGAGAGTTTTAGTGGGAGATAAAGTTCAGTCCAGATATACAATTTAAAGGGTGAGCGAGTTAATTGGTACAATACAATGAAACAAATGTATGTTATTTTACGTTTGAAGAACCTTTTTCCATTGATATTTTACCATAAAGAGAACTTTTTTTTCAAATTCATGGGAATATTTGTATTTTTTATACATACAACACTTTTTAAACTTGTAAGTTCCCAAGTGGAAGTTAACCACAAACTCCATTTCAAAAAGAGTTCAAGGTTTTTGCAGCATCCGTTCAACACCTTCAAAAGCATTGTTATTATTGGCATGCATAAACTACCCTCAATTTTACTCTTTCCTTTTTACCCGGTTATAAGCGGTTTTCCTTGAGCATCTGGCTGCAATTCTTTGGTTTCTTCACCTTCAAAAATGGAAGCAAAGGGAAATTAGCCTAAAAATATAAAATGTATACCGGGGACCATTTGTTGAAAAATTTGAGCCCGTGGAAAATTGCATGCGAAAATGGCACAGAGTAAAAAGTATGCTAACTTGTTTACTAGTACTGTAGTACATATAGCTAAATAAATATTTATATAATAAAGCACATAACTGAAATCCAGTTCATTAATATACTTGCTTCGCATTCGTATATCTTGCTCTAAACGTCTTACCCTCCCATTGCCCCGTTCCTAAATATCGAGAGCAAGGTGAACAAGTCGCGAAAAAAAACTAAATGAAACACAAGACAAGGTGAAAATTAACTCTACCAAGTGAAATTAAAAGTTTTAATTCGTTGGCAGCTGCTGGAAATAGAAGAAGGAGAGAGAGAGAGTTTATTGTTTATTGTTTATTGTTAAATCTCCGTCCGGGGACACGTGTACACACAGATATCGGTGAATTATCACAAGAGATCGACTTGACAAACAATGCACGTTATAAATACAATGGTAATGTTATGTTCACAGTAACATACAAAAATAGTACAGAATGGCACGAATAATCTTCAGATTGGTCACACAGATATTTGAGGATAAACAGCAACTAACACGTTTTATAACCAGCAGTTGTAGGCATTTTAATCTTGACGATCAGCTAGTAGTTCTGCCACCATCGGATGGTGCATAAACTTTATGAGGCCCGGTAGAGTCCACTTGATTCTTGGGCCCTCAAGACCGATGGTCTCTAGACTGAAAGCCCACAATACTGGGCAGTCATAGACGAGATGAACAAAGTCTTCTTTGTCCTCATGACAGAGTCGACAGAGATTGTCCTCTGTCCTACCAATGTTGTGGTAGTGATACTGGAGATTGTTAAAGCCGGTAATGACGTGCACGATCTCATTCGTGAGTACCCTGCCTCGTTTGAGGATTTGAGCAGAAAGTTTTGGCCTCCTGTTGGGGAACCAGGCCTTGGTTTGCCTGAACGCGTTCGTGCGAGTGTATCTGGTCTCCCAGGATCTATGCATATCTTTGTCAAGGGTGATATGTGCTCCAGCTCGTCGCAATTTTAATTGAAAGCGAGACGGACCGAAAAGGGTGGAGCCCAGTTTTGCAAGTATATCAGCATGTTCGTTCCCCGAGAGGCCAACATGGGCTTTAACCCAGTGAAGAGACACCTTGTTGCGTTGCCCAAGCTGGGACAGCTTAAAGGTAGTTCGAAGAGCCAGGGTGGAGGTGATCTTGGAGGACTTTAGGGTCATTAGGGATGACATACTGTCGCTCATTATTTGGATTGATTTACCATGGGTTTTGTGCCTTAGCAATTGCTCTGCGGCCATGTTAATGGCCTGCAACTCTGCTTCGTAGACAGTGCTGCCCTCAGGCAGTCTGTCTGCGAACTCCGCCAGGGGAGTTTGGTCGTGAGAGTACACGGCTATGCCTAAACCGACGCCCGTTCGTGTTTTGGAACCATCCGTGTATACTAGGATGTCAGCTCTGAGGTCGGGATTGGTGGAGGCCACAGAAACAGAGTAACGTTTTGTGGTGATCCGGCTGGACTCACGGTCATACTCTGAGGGGGTTATGTTCAGAGCGAGCAGGGCAGCCTGCCAAGGCTGGCGGTGGAGGGGAAGGAGCTCCTGGGGAGGCAACCGTAGGTGGGTTCGCATAGCTTGGTTCTTTATAAAAAGATCCAGCGGTGGTAGATCGAAAATCATTTCCAGGCCCATTGTTGGAGTCCCATTCCGAATCTGAGCCATACAGCGCAGAGCGAGTCTGTTTACCTGACGAAACATGTTGAGATCGTCCCGGCCGATCTTGCCTGCCCAGACTATACACCCGTAAGTTAGGCTTGGTTTGATGACTGTGTTATAGAGCCACTTGATTATCTGTGCCTTAGGGCCCCAGAAGCGGCCTTGGAAAGCCGACGCCTTTGTCAAGGCCGCCTTGGCTAAGCGGACCTTGCTTTCCATGTGTTTCCGGAAGTTTAGGTGGGAGTCAAATAGTACTCCGAGAAACTTCACCGAGTTTAGATACGGGAGGGGCTCAGCATTATAATAGATTGTTGGGGGAGTTGGGACCGAACGACCCACGTGCATGATTTCTGTCTTGGCATTGATTGACAGTCCCGCTTGAGCGGTCCAGTCCCTGGCCTCCTTCAAGAATCTGTTCGACCTATCAAAGAGTTGTGAGCTGGTCTGCCCATAGATGACACCAAACCCGTCGTCAGCAAAAACGACTATGTCTGTATATGGAAGAGAAGAGGCTATAGTGATAAACCCATCTATCACAACATTCCAGATTACTGGGGAGAGTACCCCACCTTGAGGCGTGCCCATAAAGAGGAACCTCACGCAGACGGCGTCGCCTAACTTAGCCGTGACCACCCGGTGAGTCAGCAGGTAGCCGAACCAGGTAGTGAACCATGGGGGGAAACCATGAGCGATTAGGCTGGATATGACCTTATCCGCCTTAACGCAGTCGAAAGCGCCCTTGACATCTATTTTGATGATAATGGCATCACATGCCCCCGTTATGGTCTCCTCCATAAGGCCTAAAGCCGCGCTGAGAGCAGAGTCACAGGAGAAGCCTGCCCGAAAAGCATGCTGTTTTGCACTGAGCGGACGCGTCCGAAGGGTCGTCTGCTCTAAGTGCCATAGGACCACCCGCTCTAAGCCTTTGAGAATAAAGCTAGTTAAGGTGATAGGACGGAAGTCTCTTGGACCGGTGTGGGAAGGCTTGTTCTTGGGGATGAATATAACCTTTGCATGGGACCACAGCTCCGGGCAGTATCCTAACTCAAGACTAGCCCGATACATGTAGACTACCATTGAGATGATCTCGTCCGGTAGATTTTGTAAGACGATGGGTTGAACCTCGTCGGGTCCGGCGGCTTTGTACGGGCCGAATTTCTTGAAAGACTCTTTAACGCAGTCACTGTTCACAAAGCCGTACGCTCGCCTGACGTATCTCTGAGAGACCCGTTTGTGCTTGCCGCTGTACACTGGTTGAGTGTTTAATTCAGAGGAGCCAGGAAAGTGTTCACCCATCAGAACGTCCAGGGTTGAGGAAAAAGTTCCGACCCCACCGTCCGCAGACATCATGGGGATTGATGCCGGACGACGAGATTGAACAAGTTTATTCAGAGTACACACATCTCCTGTATCTTGCATTTTGTCCATTCTTTCACGGAAATGATCTCTTTGAGCTCTCCTCAGCTCATATTTGTACGTTTTGCGCGCATCAATAAAGGTCTCGACATGGCCTTCAGTCGGGTTCTTACGCCGGAGATTGTCCGCCTTCCTCATCTGACGACGCAAGTGGAGCAACTGGTCATTCCACCAGGGAACATTTGAGTGGCTCTGGTTCGGAGGTGTCTTGGGGCACGCCAACCGAAGGCATTTATTAATTAGTTTTAGTAAAGCGGAACAGAAAGTGTCTATTTCTCGGTAGGACCACGAGTCCGGTAGTGTGAGCATGTCTTTTGAGAGAGATGCCTCCCGCCGAAAGACAGCCCAGTCTGTGCGCTTGAGGATCCGGATAGGCTCATCATCAGCGTCATCCGCCCGTTCAAATACCGCCTCTAGTAAGCAGTGGTCGCTGAGTGGAAAGGGGATCTTCCTGCATGACGCGAGGATGATCTCCGGGGAGTATAAGATTATATCTATTGTACTGTAATGGTTTGTGTTCTCAGAGGAGAAAGTCGGACCATCGATAGGGGCAAGCTGAAGCTCTTGCTCGAGGATGACCTCCTCGCAGGCCAGACCACGAGAGCAGGATCTATCGTAACCCCAGAGCTGCGCGTGGGCGTTAGTGTCGGATCCGAGGAGGACCTGGTAGTTGTTGTCTCTTCCATAAGATGCTATGCGCTTAACCATTTCAAGATTATGATTGATCGAGCGATCCTTGAGCATATAAATCGAGGATACCACGATTGATGTACCGTTGAGGTTGACGACAACTGTTGCCGTCAGGGAGTCACAAAGGCCGGGGACCAGCATGACATCCTTTCTGCCCAGGAAGGCAATGGCTGCCCGAGATTTATCTTGTCGGAATAGACGAATACCCTGTGGTATTTTTTGTACAAGAGAAACATCTTGTAAAGCGAAGATACAGTCCTTGCCGAACCCGTTCTTTAATTCAGTGAAGGCTTCCCTGCTTCTGCGTATATTTAATGAGTAAAATCTGATCGTCATCCTTTGATATTATTTGATAGGGTTTTAAAACACAATAAAATGTCGGTAAAAGAATATTCTGAAAACACGTACAAGAAATACAAATTCTAAAAGCTCAGATCCACGTAATCCTGGTCAAAGTTCCGTTGGGCAAATACCGCGTCCGGGTCCTCCGGGTCCTCGTTGTCCCCGTTTGGGCTCTTCCTCTTGAGCTTGTCCGGCGGCGTGGCGACCGCCCCATCAACGTTCGGGACATCGCTCTCGCTAGACTCGTTCGCCAGGTGAAAGTCTTCCTGGTGGTTCTCCTCCTCCGTGTTGGCAGACGCGCCGTCGGTCTGCATGGGCTCGGCCGTGGACGATGCCGGTTTTTGCTGAGATGACGTGATCCTTGCACCGCTCTCATCATAGCCCCTCCGCTCCAGGAAGGCGGCCGCCTCGTCAAGGTTGTAGCAGACCCTCACCGAGGATAGCAGGCAAGACCACACGCGAGCGTCCTTTGGGTTGTCGCGGCGGCGCTTCTGAACTGCCCCCAGAAGAGGTGGGGCGCAGGATATGACGATCTCCCTCGCCTGTGCAGTGCCTGGCTTCCGCGCCGGAAAGGTGTGAGTTTTGGCCCTGCCAATGACATTGCCCGATGTGGGCAAGTCGTTCACGCTCCAAAAGGAGTCCAGAATCTCCTTCTCCGTCTCCTGCATCGACGCCGGAATCTGGATTCTGATGGGGAATCCCTGCTGGCTGGGCTGGGCCTCGCACTTGAAGGCGATGCCATCCTGGGACTGGCTGTTGATCCAGCCCTCGAGTTCTTGGGCGCCGCCCATGGTTCTCGTGATAATCTTAATTGTGCCCGGCTGCCTGAAGTCGGTGCTGATTATCGGAATGCGTCTGTCCGCGATATGAGCGCCCAGACGAGGGCGGAAGGCCAGGTAGGTTGCCTTGGGGATGAGCTGAGCGCCGTCTTGGCCGCCCCGTACGTACAAGAAGGCGTTGCCGGCGGTGCCGACATAGCTGGTCCTCTTCTTGATGCCCGTGTTGGTGCCGCGCTTGACTTTCTGATCTGGTTGATCACCCCCTCCTCCGCGAGGGGATCCTGCCACCCCCGGCGATCCGGCTGAGCCACTTTCATGGCGGGTCGAGGAGCGACTTCTGGGGCGCTTGTTAGGGCGATTGTCTGACCGCCTGGGTGTAAAGTCTCCATGAGTTGAGTTGGAGGAAGCCCGACCCCCCTGGGTTAGACGGTTGCGTTCCTCACGCTCCGCCTCATCAGCCCAGCTGCTGCCGGACGTCGCCGATGACGATGCCGAGGTGGGAGCCGAGTGCTCCTTTGAGCGGGAGAGGACACCCGACGGTGCGGGCACTGCCGATAGGGCGGCCCTGAGAGGTGAGGGCAATGACATGAGATTGACACCTTCCCCCAGCGCTCTCTGGAGAGCGTGGTACATGGACTGGTCCACAGCGGTGGGCTTCTTGAACACCGGTCTGCAGGGCTGGTTGAAGCCGCGCTGACCCTCAGTGAGGGAGCCAGGGTTGAGGCCGGAGATCCTCAAGAAGATGGGAAGGGCTACCGGACGAGCCTCCCTTCTGGCTGTAAGCAGCTCTTTCAGAGCAGCATAAATGCCCGTGAAGGCCGATGAGGGATCGTTGCAACCGAAGGCGTTGAACAGCTCCTCAGGGACAACCTCAAGCCCTGTGTTGAGAACGTGCTCCAGCATAAGGAGCTGGTCGTTGAGCATGCTCCGCTTTGTGATAGCGTCGAAGCCGTTGCCCCAGTCGTTGCCCTCATGGCTAGCTGCAGATGCAGCGGCCGGTGCCGCCGTTGGAGCCGGTTCTCCCCTCTGCCGAGAGCGAGAACGAGAGCGGTGGGACGAGAGCGAGTCCCTCCCAGAGAGCTCATCACCGCGAGCCCGAGTGTTTGACGCTCCAAAGGTGGGGGTGCCACCGCCGTCCATGTTCCCATGACCATCTCCCCCGGGGGAGGCTGGTCCAGGGGCACTCACCGACTGCTGGGTCGTGAGAGAGAGCGAGGGAGGGAGGCCTCCGGTGCTCTGAAGCGCCACCAGAAGCGATGACGGGAGACCCATGATGTGGGCTTGCGGGGCCGGCAGGGTGGCCTGTCCGGACGCTTGAGGAGGCTGCCCGGAGGCTCGCCCACTGGAAGAAGACGAGCCGAGTGACTTCTCCTTATTCTTCTCCTGGTTGCACAGCTTCTCGACGTCAAAGACGGCCGACGATCTTGATCCGGACGCCACAGGCGCCGTATTGTAGGGAGAGAAGCGTCTCACGGAGCGGATAGCTCGTCTCCCGTTCCCCTGAGCCGTACCCTCCGTTGAAGGGCTGGCGCTCGTTCCCGCCGATGCTGGCGGCAGGTTGTTGTCGTGCGAGGACATCTTGGCGGGGTTGAAGATGCTGTAAGTGAGACGGGGTCAATCACATGAGCATCACCCCCTGATAAAGCACCCGCAAGGGTGCATTAAGAGTACGTTCGTTTAATAGAAGCACTTGCTATGATTTCACGAATCATTAATAGAATCAAGTACTAAGAGACGGTGCGTCACCGTACGGCTGAGCACCGAAGTGGTGGTCGGTGTGAGAGTAGCGAGTCACGTGGGTCACGCTTAGCCTTAACTAACCTCAGATAGTGAGCCCTGGGTGTCGGATCGAGGGTGGAGCACCTTCAGAAAATGGATCCAAAATGGCGGCGCCGGGACAGAACCGAGAAGACCGGGGAGGCGACGACCTCGGCGGGATTGGAGGGCACGACCGTGACGAGCGAGACGAGTACGTGACGATGGACACCTTTTTAGGGGCACTATGGTTGGCCCTACGGGTCAAAGGGTCAGTTTTCTCTTTGCAAAGAACGGAGGGCAATTTTCTCGCACCTGTTCTTGCTGAGTCAGCTGAGTCAAGTCCTATGAAGAGAGAGAGAGAGAGAGAGAGAGATAAATCTTGTCCTCGTAAATGTTAAAGACGGGACACCAGATTATGTTTCTTTCCCCCTTTTTACATGGAATAAAGA
>LR139869.1:0-22768 GCA_900659605.1 Tisbe holothuriae
CTTTGTGAACCATAAATACAATATTTCAACCCTATCCACAACTCCCGAAAAGTATATCCATATGCGTCTGAAAGGCCCATATCAATCATGCACAAGCGAGAACAGAAGACAAAATGAAAGCTGTCTCAGATCTATAAAAAAGTTTCACCCTCACAAAGAAAGAGAAGAAAGTAAAGTGCAAATTGCCACTATCAAGACTCTTAATTTTATTTCCTTTTTCTCTCGGTCAAAAGAAGTCACTCGCTTTAACGACTACCACACGACATTAAATATACATCGCTACTAAGCATTATTTAAGCAGGGCACAGTGATTAGAGGAACTATTTCTTGTGTCGTGCAGCCACAGCCTAAACGAGTTCAAAAGACTTTTTCCTTCTCCCTCCCTTGTCCTCTCTTTGGAACCAATTACGATGAACGGTGGCCATTAGAACGACGGCAGCGAGTCCAAAACGACTTTTGTCGTTGAAGAAGAAGAAAAAGTTCCCATTTGAAAACTATGTCGTTGATTTTTCTGCCCCCTTCCCTCCTTATTCTTAAGATGTGCGGTGACCAAATGTTGTTACTTGTAACTTTTTAAGGCTTAGTTGGCAGCAAACACTAGAGATTGTAGATATACATATCTACAATCTCTAGCAAACACTTGTGTATTCGATTATAAAAGTACACTCTAAAAGTAAACTCTAATTATGAGGCATTGCATTGCAAAGACACATATTTCTTCATACTGAGTTATATGTTTTACACATATCAGAGTTACACTTTTTGCTATAAAGTAATTATATCAGGAGTGCATCCAATTTCATTATACAGCTTCACGATATCCAGTCGAAGCCCAAAACGAGCCTGGCTCTTCCATCTCTCTTTATTTGCCGCTGACTCTCATTCTCTCCGTCCCCTCTAACAAAATGATGCCACTAATTAATTTTCTTCTCTCCTCCCAAGTTTTAATGCCGTCCACTTTAGAGAGAACAGAATGTCACCACGAGCACAGAGGGTTTAAAGCAGCATCATTACGCTGAAGAGAGCACTGAAGGTCTAAAGTTGTTGCACTTAAAATAGACTTTACGTGTACTTTCAACACAGGCTATAGACCAGATGACAACATATTTTTCAATTAGATAATTTGGTTTTATATGTTGCTGTTTTAATGAGACAGAAAAGGTTCAAATAATCCAAAAGGCATGCGATATATCAAGCTATTTAAAGCATGCACTGCACTGATCATGCCGTGTGTTCTTCTTCCCTTAGACCCGTCAAGAAGTCTCAGAGTAACTTTTCTAATATAAAAAGCTGCAACAAGTTTTGGTTACAGCAACTTTTCCCTCAAAACATTCTTTTTTGCTCCCCATTGCAATGAGTCTTGCTGCCTTTTGTACACTGTTTTGCACACTTACATGTGTATTTTAGCTCTTTTATACACACACTCACTTCATCATGTGAAAAGTGCACTGGGAAGAAATGTCGTTGGAAAAGGGGCTAAAATTGGCAGTCAGAATGAGGCAAATCCGATTAAGAAAGGATTGCAATGTCTTTAGCTTGTGGAAAAGCATTGTTAGGAATTACATTTCTGTGGGGAAAAAACATTACTTCATTTCATTTCATTTCGCCAAGTCAATAAGTGGAGTTACGGTTACCAGCATATATATTATATTTAAGCAAAATGCAATGTAACATAACATAAAGTAACATATAAAGCCCGATTCCATCCTAAAGGGACTTTATTTTCTTCTCTTTTTCCCACGTTTTGTTGAAAAGGAGAATTTGTCACACATGATTAACTGCGCTTTAACACAACTTTCCTCAGACAATTATTTATACAGTGTTGAATTCTCTTAAGTAATTCGCCTAAATAGGAGTGCAATACTATAAAAGTAAACATATTTACTCATTTGATGTTATGATGTTATCATTTATGCCAGTATTTTCTGAACTTATGAGTACAGTGACAGTATCATGTTATGTTTATAATAAAACAAGGAACGATTAATTCAACCGTTTGAGCTGAGGTTAATCTGTTAACTCCTTGATTGAGCTTCAGTAGTAAAGGCAAGCCAACAATAGGCAAGAAGAAGAGAAGTGATGCAACTCTGTAATCTCAACTTTTCTCCTTCGTCTCTGGGAGCCAAACTTTCGCATCTAGATGAGCCTCACTCCCTATTCTTCCTAGGCACAGTGGGTTCATAACCCACGCTAGATGGGCTATGCACAGTGGTTTCATACGGGGAGCACATTTAGCATTCGTCACAATGGGTTCATAACACCAAGAACATTCATGTACATGAAACCACTGTGCGTAGTAGCCCCACCCCCTCTTTTTCAAAGTTAAAATAAAGCCCAACTAGAGAGATGTTCCACTTGATATACGGACTTGTCTTTTGTGTCTAGCCTGAAGGAGGAGGGAGAGCAGCTACCTTTGAATATTCAACACACTGGGTGCTGAACAAGGGAGAATTTGAACTTATATTTATGACAGCGAAGCACATTTTGACTTCTTATGTGAGCAAACTTTTCTTAAGAGAGGGACACAAAAATTGTTGTTTCTTTTGTGTTGCTCTTTTTAAAAAGTAAGGACTTTCAGGAGATTTTTTTCTGCTTTAAACGTAAAGGGAAAAGCGTTTCACATTTTGCAATTAACCCCTTATTATTTTATCTAGCCACGGTGCAAACAGAGAAATAGGCCGAAGAATGAATTGTTTTCATTCTTCATCCCTTTTTTTCTGATGTCCAAAACAACTGTTGTTTGTTGTTTGTCTTGAAAAAGGGAATGAAAACAATGTTCAGCAGATGCTGCTACTCCTTCATTCTTCTTCCAGCTCTCTGCCAAAGTACTAAAATGCTGGGAAACATTCAAATGAATGCAGTTATGAACAATCAAAGAATATGCTCATGCTCTTTAGTTCCATCCATATTTAAACATTACTTTTATTTCTTTGTTCCAAAAAATACCACAATACCCAAGAGTCAATGAAAATTAACAAATGCAAATGCTATTACACTCATTTCAAGCTCTTCTTTTGCTGCACCCAAGGGATGCAATACCACCAGAAGGCCAGCTGATGGAAATGCATCGATGGTAAACATGCAATTTGCCTTAAGAAACAAGAAGACATCTGACCCTACAACAGCGGTCGTAACATTATTTGGGTCATGATTGTAATAACAGTGAAAGTGGAATGGACCAGAAAATCATGGAAGGAGAAGGAAGTGAAATCAGAGGGCAGACAAGATACAGCTGGAAAACCCGACCAAGCATAAAAAAGGAGTTAATCTTTATGCTTGAGTTTGGGTGGGGTTATTATTTCAACTTTGAACAAGTCCAATAGTGAATATAATAACATTAAATGAGGAAACCAAGGTAGAGCTAGACAGACTCCATTTCTTGTTTGGTTGGGAAACAAGTCAACTTTTGCATGTGACAACACACACAGCAGAAGAGAGAGAAGGCCGCCGAGTAATAAAAAGCCTAAAAAGTCTTACTTGAATGAGCGAAGCCATCATAAAAGTAAGTCCGGGGGATTTGCTCTGCTACAATTTGGGGGGAAATTCGAATAAAGTCTCTTCGTTGATGCATAGACTTCAAGATATATAAGAAAAAAATTAAAAGTATCAATAGATAGATTTCTTAATGGTTGTCAACTGTAATAAACATGGAAAAAAACTAGAAATGCGTCGTCTGGTCCAAGGGTAACATTGATATTTCATAGAACCCATCATTATACATCTTTAACCACAACAAAAGTTCCAGTTTGACCACATACGTCCAATTTGGAGGGATATATCCACACACAAAAACATCTCCTTACAACATGGGGGAACTCTCAAAAGATCCCTTTCTTATATTGCAGCCATAACGCAATTTGAGGCTAAATGGTTATGACGTTAGATGACCCTCCGAGTGACAATGTTCGCCTCCGAGGAGCTCATTCGGAGGGTCTCTCTCAAAGTGCTGACAATGCTGATAATAAAGTTGGGGGACAGCAGAGAAAAAAAGGAGTTTCTTAGCTTTCAATGGTCAGCAAAAAGGGGGAAATACAGAATACTGGTAATTTCAAGTGGGATATCCGGTCTCAGTTTACTTGGGCAAGATATAATTAAGCAAGCCAACAACTTTATATCTGCAATATATTTAAGGGTCATAAGAACTCCTTGTCCTGTAAAAATGCTGCCTTGAAATATGATCATCTTCTCCTAGCTACTAGGGCTGCTGGTAGTAGTTTCTTCCTCTCCTAGCCAAGATGCAATTAGCTCAGCCGGCTAGCTTGTTGGGAAGTCTTTATTAATGTTTCCTGGTGGTGAGAACAGGGACCTACTTTGGATGGGAATAAAACCCGCTGAAAAATTATTTCTATTGGTCTCAGGTTTAACATTATTGAGGTTTAATGTTAGATTAGAAGGCCTATTAAATATTCATAATCTAGAACTAATGTTTAAGAAGCATATGCACAGTAAGTCAGTAAATCTCTAAATTTTGACGACTAACATGTATTATCTAGGAAATAAATTAAATCCTACACAGTCTACACATTATTATATATATAAGACAGTTTATATGTTCCTTATTATTTATATTTTAAACAACTAAGAGGTGAAATTCTTTGGAGTATGTGCATTAATGGCCTCTCCTCTCCCCCATCTCTCTTTCTCTCCTTATGAAGTTTTACTACGACCATTCATTTCCTAGCGGAAAAGATAGCACGACGATGATAATAATAATAATGAGAGTTGGGAGAACCAACCTTTGGTTGAAATAGGTGTTAAATGGCTACATTAGCATTTATGCATGGAATTAAATAGATTTATATTGCAGAATATGTATAATGTACCTCATATTTCCCGCTAAAATGAAGTTACCACATGTATTTTTTCTCTAGCTACCAACTTTCATAATTTTGAGCTGTCCTTTTTCTTTAAAAAAAACTGCACACAGAGAAACTACACGAATGTGACGATTTAAAAATAAATCTTAAAACCAGTTAAAAAACAAGAAAAGTAGAAACCCAACCCTAGCCATGAGAGAAAAACACGTGCAGCAAACTTTTATCTCTATTTCTGCGGAACGGAGCAGCAGCGAAACTTTTTAAATTTCTCCCCAGTTTCATGTCCAATCTTGAACACTTTCTTTTTTCAAACCAGTTTGAATCAGGGTTGCCATTTAAGAGTTTATGTTGCAGCCAAACATTCGTGCTGTATTAAAGAGAATCCTTAATGCTGTCATGGTCAAGTGGATAGATCAATCTGGCTACCCTGGATTAAAGAATCGAACCTGCTACTTTTAAGAATAGTGTAATTTATGATCCTGTCTGCTATCAACTTTAACCCTATCCTACTTTTTAAGAGTTCTGTGTAGAGAGAGGAGAAAACTTTGCATACTCTGTTAAAAAAAACTTGCGCCCAGTCGCAACGACGTTGAACCAAAAAAGTAAAGTGGATTTTGGTCTATTCCAGTCTCGATTTGAAAATTGGCTTTCCATTTAAAACATGGAGGAATAAAATTGGTCTGCTGCATATTTTCACCTTATAAAAGTAGTTTAGTCTAATGAAGACTATAAGCTGCTAGTATATTACATTACTTCACATGATAAAAGCAAGAGCTCCAAAAGCAATTATAAAACAACAAATAGCTTTTCTGAAACAATTTATTGGACGGGCAAAAGGGGGGGAAACTAACACTTTTCTTCTCTTCTTAACACGACCAGAATGAGCTCTAGAGCAAAAGCCATTTAGACATTATTCTCTCGTTTCCCCTTTCTTTTTATACACATAAACGGTGTGTTTTCGGCTCTTTCCAAGAACGAATGGAAGTGTTTTTGTGTCACAGAGGGTTTCAATCAATATAATTTAGTAATTAATGTTCGTGTATGGAGACTAAAGTTGTTAAAATGGAGCCTATAACAATTTGCAAATGCGTAATATATAATGTATTTAATTATTACACAATATGAAACAACTGTGCTTCTTTCTAATGAGCAGGGACCGTTTTGGCACCAGTCACCAACACGAGAAGAAGAAGAAAAAGAAAGGCAGGAAAACGATGTAAGTAAAGAGAGAAAGGGCCGAGAAACTTAATTTATATCCTATCCAGTTATAGCATACATATACATTAATGTTGCCTCATATTCTTATGCATCAAAATAGGAAATAAAAAGATTAACGTTGGCACCTCTTCAAAATTGTATCGAACTCCACTGTCCTTGCATCTCCAAAATTAAGCTTAAACCCGCCACCCGCTTAGCAGACGTTCCCCTAACCCTAAAAAGGCAGTTTTATCCAAGAAAAACTGGGTAGAAGCAGAGGGCCATCCACAAAAACATTGTTTAAAAGTCAATATTTGCGTTCCCTCCTCCTCCAGCTCCAACGCCTTGGTGGTGTCTTTTAAGAGCCATACATTACAGCAGGGTCACATATTGCGACCATTCCTCTATCTCTCAGCTTCTTCATTCTATAACACCGGGGAATATTGCTAATAGTTACATTTCAAATCGTGCAACGTTAGGTATTGTAATTATAAAAGAAATCATCATGAGACTGACCTGTGTCATACTACAAGACTTCTGACTTATTTTAGAAAGTAATTCAAATGGAAACTAAAAGTAATTCCCTCGTGC
Source organism: Tisbe holothuriae (assembly GCA_900659605.1). NCBI lineage: Eukaryota > Metazoa > Arthropoda > Copepoda > Harpacticoida > Tisbidae > Tisbe > Tisbe holothuriae. The sequence continues at coordinate 6,606 of LR139869.1, forward strand.
CTAATACTCCTAATACCTCACGTACTTGAGCATCACGTCCACATGGTGTCCTACTCATATTCCAGGCAAAGAATAATAATAAGAGCATTCTATTAAACGTGTCTTTAAATGTAGTAGACAAATAAGATTCTTCATCATTTGCATCCGCTTGTTGGGAGGTTAGTTTTCTTCATATTTTATATATGAAGTGAGGGCACAGTGGCTTCATTTCATGGTATATCCTAGAAGAATCAAATGAAAGTAGATCACAACAGAATACCACAAGTGGACTAGTTTAACCAAAATTAGCTTGACTCGAAATAAGACAACATTTAATGAACTCTTAGGATAGTTCAACCAAGCACAGTAGTACTAAAACTCTATTTGATTCCATCCCTGTCCCACTGTGTCCCAAGAAGCAAAACAAATTGCCCCTGGGCACATTGCATTCCGGATACATCATGGGGTGTTGTTGTTGTTGTTATTGCCGGCTGAGGAAGAAGAAGAAGAAGATAGGATATGGAATGGAACAACATTGGCATGGCAGCAACTCCCAAGGGTCTTGTAAATTAGAAAGCTTGGCTTATGCAATGCACTGGGTGTCAGCACCACTGTTGGTGCTGAGAAGAAGGCTGTTTACTCAAGCAATCAATCTCAATACACACACACTCGCATGCAGCTAAGGGGAGGAAGATACAGAAGAAAGATGTTATGCTGGCTCAGGGCAAAGTCGAGATTTCACACACTCATCCTACCAGACTCAAGGACGGGAATCACATTTCTATGGTTACTGTTTAGAAATAAAATTAAACATAATAGTACGATGAATACAGTTTATAACATTAACATTCCTCCACAGTCATTCTTGTAATCCCACGTAATATGCGCTTATGCAGCAAAGCCTCAAAACCAGGCCCTCTTCTTTTTTTCTGACCATGCACATCTCCGTCGCCCTCATTTTGCAGGCATGCGTATATTATTATCATCATATTGTATGCAAGCAAGAAGCCCTTCTCGACTAGGAACGGTATTATTAATAATCCCAACGTGCTCATCTTGGCGCATATGATATTGGAGGGGTTGTCTGCTGGTAGCATGGAGTTAGAAAAGGATGGTTCAGACCTCAGTAATTTCATAAATAAGCCTTAAATTCCTCGAAATCACAGATAGTTTTACTATCAGTCAATAGTAAACTATAGTCTATAGGCAACTCTTACACACATATATCTAGATAAAAGATGTATGCATACTCAAGGTTTGAAGTAAATTCGAAGCAATAGACTGAAGAAAAAATCATATCCTTCCTCCTTCTCTATGGTCTCTTTTTCAATATGTGGGACTGAGAGAAGATAGCTGAGAGTCCATTTTCACTTCATTCTGACTTCTCTGCGGAATGCACTGGGACTCGACTGAAATCAAGATGGCACAGTGGACAAGTATTGGAAATAATATTACAACGAATCATGTCACTAAAGACTGGTGACAGTATTCACTAGCCACAAGGGTTTGAAACCACTGTGCATGGGACGTGGAAAAAGGGTTGAATCCCCTTCTTTCGAATTCCGATCAGATCCGTCCAATATCGGAGGTCACTTAGGGACACACTTTTGGGGGAGGAGAGAAGGTTTAAGGATTATAGTGGAGGGACTACAGATTCAACGACTTCATAGATTACAAATTTAAAACCTGGCGCAGTGTTAGACTATGCATTAACACACCTATGAATTAATGTAACTTTGCTTTAAAATTCTATGAAATCTCCGTCCTTTCCTTCTTTCCAAAACCGTCCCAGAGGACACACCGATATCTCTGTGGCTGGCTGGGTGTTTAGAAACTGCATTGGAGACCACAGAGAAGGCAAAAACCCTAGGGAAGGGAAAGAAGGCTAGCCATGTAAATGTGGCGGAGACAATGCAATCATGACAAGAGGTTAAGTAAAAGACAAAAAGACTCGTTCAAGATGAGAGTGTGCATTTCTACATATACAAGTCTTTGTAAGAGTCTGATAGAGCTGTGCGGATCCTGAAATTGTCCTCGGTATCGGGTACGGATCCGGATCCAAGCAGGATCCGCGGATCCGGGTTCGGGTAACGGTACGGATCCATAGAGCTAATATACTGCATACACAATGTCATATATGGCACAGACATGTATGACAGCTTCTTCTCCAGCCAAAAAAGCCTACTGTGTTTTTGGGAGACTTGTATATCACCAAGTATGGCTCTTTGGACATGATTCTTTCTTGCGATATTTTTTTTTACTTTTACTACAGTGGGATCCGTACCCGGATCCGTACGGACCTGATAATTTGACGGATCCGGATCCTGCTAGGATCCGCGGATCGGGTACGGATCCGGGTACCCGCACAGCTCTAAAATTATTACGGAATGAACTGCTACTGATGGGCCCACCTTGTTTAAATATTAATTAATTACATAGCAAATCTCATTTTGAATGTCTACAGTAAAGCAATACAGTAGCAATAGGCTAGCCTTATATCATGGATATGGTGTTCAGGCCCTTGTTTCGTAAGGTAAATACCAGAACATTGAGTAGGCTTTTGTTATGTGTGAATGTTACTAATTTGATTCCTAAATTATTTAGGTTAGGACGAGAAATTCGAATTTCATGGTTAGGACCATGGCAGGAAATGTGATTGATCAAATAGCCGTGTATGTAAAAAAAAAATTGCCTGCTAGAAGTTACCTAGAAGACATATTTTCATTTATTGCTTATTGCCACATTGAGTCATTGAATACTATACTAATTGGCAACCATGATCATGACATCTTCAATTATCTTAATCTTACACTTAACTCTTAACACTTCGTTTGTATCCCAGAACGTCCTTCATTAAACCTAATTCAATTAAATTTGTCCAAAAATAGCTTTCAGCAAGACGTGCTCCCTTAAATGGCGTTAATTTTGAGTCCAACGTACATATATTAATATTTGAAATTCGTCTTGTGATTGGTCATGTCAAAGTGGCGACTATGTTCACCCATACTACTTACAGTTCACTGCCCATACCAAAAGCAAAAATCAGGGACAAAATTGTGAATGAATTTACCTCTACTCACAGGATTCTTCTTACAGGAACTTTGGCTTTAGTTTTGGGCCCAAATGGAGTCAATGTAAATGATACACTGGAAAGTAAGCTTCTTTTGTGTGTGAATGACACTGCACTTGCTTTCCTTGCATGGTGAATTATTTAAGAATAATTTTATCAATCATACCCCGACAGTGTAATTGTGCAAACAATATTCAAGTGAAAGCACGCCCAAAAAGGGACATAATTTGATGTAGCTTTGTCTTGGAAATTGAAGTATAAACATACCATGCCTCTAAGTGCTTTCTGTACAAGTGCAATATACGGTATTTACAAAAATGTCAAGTATGGTTAATAGTGACATTGATCTTCTCTACAATTTCATCTGCCTTTGGTGAAATAATTACTGCAGACACTTAAAATCAATTAATTAAAAATTGGATAAAAATAGTTTGAAACAAACTCAGTTACGTAACATTAATTGCAGGTTGAACGTACTGTAACATAATAACTAAAATGCAAGTAAGTATATTTTTAGGTTAAAGGCTTCTCTTCGGAATGGCTATCATACATCCAAATGCATTTCCCTGTTGCATCATTTGACCGTAGTTGTGTGTTTGGTCAAACTGATGCACAATCGCACATCAAAACTAGAGGTTATCACGCAGTACATCTTACTCCACAATCACTCTTTTATCCTTGTTATTGCTGCAAAATAGCAATATTAAGGCAGTTGCACTTCTCCTTGGAGGAAAGATGAGATCTACAGGGCAAGTGTAAAATATAAAGTAAGAAAGTCCTTTTTCTTTATTTAGACAAAACGGTTGTAAAATAAGCGGAAGTAGGAATAAACATTAAACATCCAAGAACTTTTATGACTTTAAAATGATATTAAGAGAGTATAATTTGTCTCATTTTCACAACATGTTTTTTGTGTACTCTTTGACAGAGGTCTGTAAAGGTGACTTTTTAAGAGCAGCACCGAGCGCCAAAATTGAAGTATTGAGATGATGGTAATCAAGTAGAATTCTTGCTATTCATTAAGACCGTTTTACGAAGGAAGTTCCATCAATGAATGGTGAAAATTACCATTTGATCTTGACTTGTATATTCCGATGCACAATTATACTTAGTAGTTGAGAAAATTCAGACAGAATGACGAGCAAAATATGAGCAGAATAATGATATTGCATAAGTTAAATTGGCTTGCTTAATTGTGGAACTTTCTCCAGTATAAACATGCAATTACGTTTTATAATAGCCATTAATTTTATTCTATCTGCATATTGCATGAACCTGATATAAAAGAGTTTAACGTATTTCGTTCAAGCCAAGGAAAGTACATAATATCAAGGGTATGTTAGTTCTAGGCTGCTTGCATAATATCAGTTTACGGCGTTGGTTCAAGCCAAATTTCTTTATGAAACTATGGTTAAAATATTAAAACATATGTCAATCATTCCTTCGTATAAATTTGCACCTATTTGCCAGCTTTATGACTAATTGCATTTCTCCATAATTTTAATGCACATTTAGAACCCTTTTTCGGAATTCCTTTAATACTCCATGTACTCGTACTACTAAAAAGAAGGAGCTAGCACATTACAGCCATATTTTATACCAATTTTTGTACCTCCTTTGAACAAACTTCTCAAGAGAAGAAGCTGTAAAACTTACTAGTCGTGATCTAAAGTCATTCCAGATGATTTATTATAAAAAGTTGAATATTAGCACATATTAATTCGCAAAAACCAAAAGCCAATTTTTTTACGTTTGATCCAAAAGGAATCCAGAATGATATGTTCTAGTCTGAGAAACCCTGTTGCTAAAGTAGATTGTCAAATAAGAACCAGTTTTGGTTTTATGTGCGATTGCACAGTGGTTTCGGAACCCAAACAATGATTTTGCTTTTATTGAACTTTTGGTATCTTCTAACCTTCATTAAGATATATCCAAAATATTTTAGCCCTATCTTGACTTTTAACTATCTTGTTGAGCCTTAGAAGTAGAGCAAGTTTTGCCATGGGATCAAAAGAGGTCCAATTTATGAAGTAAAAATGGACATTTTCAATGAATTATGGCGCAATTTGCTGGAATTTGCCGCTATAGTGGTCATTATGACTGAATAGATCTCATTTAGAGCTTTAATTTGATGTATAGTACACTTCGGGAAACTTTGGGATTTTTGAGCTAGCTTGATTTGAAAATGGCACTTTTATGTTATAAAATGAGGGTCTGTGGCCAAAATCGACCAAATTGGGCCAAAAAAGGCCAAACATGAGGTCTCTTTAAAAGGCTAGGAGACTATCATATACAAGTTTTATGTGATATAAAGGGTGTTTTAAGCTTATTGAGACTGTTTGGAACCAAGATATAGTCACATTGAAAAACGAAGTTTGGCCTCCTACCATGATTAAAACCACTGTGCACTCTCCTCTTTCGTCTGAAGCACAACACGCCGCCACCTGTGTGCATGTGCCACAGGGAGAGAGAGAGAGAGAGAGAGAGAGAGAGAGAGACGAAGAAGAAGAAGAAAACGCTCAGTGCTCCCGGCGATCACAGCCGAGAAACATCAGTGGAATTATTTTGTTCCAATGTGTTAAAGGAAGAAGAAGAAGAAGAAGTGGAGCGGCAGATTTAAAAGTTCTCATGAAACACTGAAGCATATAGAACAGCAGAGATATTCCCACGGAAAAAGAGACCTTTAAGACGAAGAAAAAACGTTGCTTGCAGCGGCCATTGTGTGCGTTTCTTATACATATCCGGTGAAGGAAGTAGTGGATAGAAGATATCGTGTGTGTGTTATTATTGTGACTCAGCTGAAAATACTGATATCAGAGTGGGCCAATAAACGTTTTTCTTGGCTTCTGGTCTTCTTTTTTATCGAATTTATGACAAGAAACCACACTGACCAAGTTTTGGCTTTTGAAAACACAGAGAGATAACGCAAAAGTGAAACTCAAGTTAAAGTGAGACGTCGTCTAAATTAAACTCCATCCTGCAAAATATAAACCCAATTTATGTCAAGCCTCTTCATCATATGAGCCATTTTCTCCACCACATGCGAGCAGCTTTTTTATCATTAAACTCAGTCTCTTTCATATCTTCCACGTCCGTCAAAAAAGCTCCGAGGTCGCGACCCCTGAAAAAAAGTAAAAGCGGGGCACGCAAAATAACTGTGTGCAGAAAAAAGAATGTGTCGGTTTTAATACCGGAATGGAAATGATAAACAGTGAATGATGAACACAACTCTAGAGAGGAGACCTCAGCGGAGAGTCTACAATGACAAGACTCCGAACAGAGTGCTGTCAGAGTCTCCGAACAGGACCCATGCCACCGTCCACTGTCCTCCGAGTCAAGACCATTATGGGTATCTCAATCGGAGCAGAGAGATGGCTCTCAGTCAGAGCCACCTCTACGGAGCCTCTCAGAGACTTGCACCTCCGAATCATGAGTTAAACAGGAGCCAGAACCAGCTCCATTCAGTCTCTCCAGGTCGGAGTCAAGAGAATTTCGGAGCCTTGGCTCCTCGGAGACTTGCACCTCCGAATCACTCCCCAGCTCGGAGTCATGAGATCCCATTCTGGCTCCGAAGCTCTGCTCCAGGGCCAAAGTGGGTCTCCGGTATCGGACCGGAGACCACCTGTGCTGATGTTTTGTCTTCCCTGTTGAGTGCTCGGAGGAGTCAAGGCTCCAGTTCGGAGGCTTCGGAGGAGATGGGCATGAGACCGAGGGATTACACGTTGGTGGAGCAGTGGAGAGGAGTGGAAAGAGCGTTGGGACGGAGTTCAAAGTAAGACTATGGATTTAACACGTAAAAACCTGTGCTTGGCTTCATTTATGCATTATACTTACTTTCTGTTATAAAAGTATGGTGGATTAGGCTATTAGTGTTGCCTTTTTAGGTAGCTAGGGTTTTAGAGTTGTGACTTGTGTATCAATTTCCAGAAAACTATATTTAATGTTGAAACATCTACGCTCCATATTCACTCTTTGGTTTATTCGTGGCACGAATAAAGCAATGTTATGAAATTGGGTCGAACGAGTAGCAGCATGTATTCAATTAAAACTTAGTCATGTAAATGTCAATTATTCAGAAGAGTTTAATTACACGTTTTAAAGTTACTTCACGCAAAATTTAATCGAAAGCTCACTCTAGCGTGTTTTTGTCTTTTTTTCTACCTTACTTCCTCTTAATAATAATAATTACTCTTTAAAAGCTCTCTAGACACTCTTTTAATTTCCCTCTTTTTGCCATTAAAACGATAATAATTCACTTTCAAAAACACATGAAGAATGAAATTCGTCACACTTAAAAGAACTTTAAAAGACCAAAAATAAAATGGAAGTCCCCATAATTTATCATTTTTAAAGGTTTTGTGTTGGAGAGAATGATCCAACTTCATTGTTATTAGGAGTAACTTGGGAGAAAATTGTTGTTTTCTGTGTGACATTCCATTTTGAGGTTAAGTTGAAGAATGCCGAAAGCGAATTGGACTTGGGTAAAAATAGAAATGGTCAGAAATGGTCAATTCTTAGCAGAATATTAGAAAATACTTTAAAGTAAATATGTTTAATATTGATGTAATTAAAGAAGCCGCCGATAGACAGTATAATACATATTTTGTTTTGTCCCGTTAATTATTATATGCCACGATGTACCAAAAAAGTAGCCAAATTGTAAAACAACTCCTCCGCAAGAGTATAACTTAATTATAGTTTTTTTTCTACATATTTTATATATCACATGAAACCCAAAAGATAGAAGTTGTATCCTTGACGCTCTCGAGGTAAAAAGTGCAGTTAATAACAGTCAAAAACCACGAACAAAAGTTCCCTTTTTCCATCTCCATTTCACTTAATATCCTTTTACCATTTCCAAATAGATTATTAGTTGAGTGTATACGGGTTGGTTTTTGTGCCCCTTTTCCGGTGCTTAGAATAGAAACTGAGGAAGAATTGTAGACGAGATTTTCTCCTGAAGGACAACGTAATAAATCAGCTCATTCAATGTTAAAAGACGAAATTAAATAATTAATATTAATAATACAATGTAGGCAGATTTATTTAGGTTAACAAATGTTATAATATACCATTTTTGTCTATTTTGAACGTAACCCTTTCATGGCATTTTTAACCGCATTTATTAGCTCTTTTTGTGCGCTTCATTGCTCGCGATCATGTCAAAATAATCTCGTATGACACCATTGCACAATTCCTCCACCGACGTTATAGCTCTCCCTTTGTGATAATATGTCTATGGCGTGTCCTTCCCGTGCTCACGTGCGTTATTTTGACACTCGGTCGGAAATAAATGTGTTACGATATATCCGCAAATAAATGAATGGAAGGGAAGAAAATGAGAAAATACGAGAAATTGACTCAGACGGGAAAATAAGCTGGAATGACTAAGAAATTCTCAGTAACGTAAAAGTTTTAGGCTGCTAAATTCTTCTTTTAGTGGATCAGTACCTATTATATTCAATCTGACAGTTAATGTACCTCTATATTTTTACGATTCGCCAAAGTGTCTAATTTAAATGGGGTATCCAATTACTAAGAAAGTGACTTAATTGGTGCAAGACAGTAAACACTCTTCCATGTAATTAAGCTATTAACCAAGCCCCATAATTATCACATGTTAAACCTTTCACCTCTATTTCAGTAGCAAGGTCAAAACAATTAATAACAAAAACATGCTTTTGCATTCACTGGATAAAATGCATTTATTAGTCAACAATTTGGCGACCAATGTAATTTGGCAATAACAAACATTGCATCAATAACCATGGCCCAAATTAGTGTTTATTGTTCCAAATCTAAACAATGCCATAAATATACTTTTGCATCGGTTTTACTGGACAATATTATGGTGATGTGCCAATGTTATCATTAATTTCTGCAACCTGATGTTTAACCTGATACCCTGTTAACACCATTTTCACTTTTACCATCTCGCGATTTACGCCTCTCTCAGGGTTGCCATTTACTCCGGAAATGAATCCAATTTGTTCTCTTTTTAGAGCTTAAAACATCCAAAATGAGTCAAACTGTCAACCCTGGTCTCTATCTCGTTAAAATGTTTTCAGTCTAACCTGCCAATTAAATGCCGCAGCATTTAAAAAATGCCACTTTGTTTCTCGTTAGAAGGAAACAAGGACGAAATTTGCGCGGTGTTTTTTCGCGACTCATTAAAATATAATTTGCATTCGTTCAAGGCTACGAATGAGAGTAGAAAGACATTAAATTGATTTTATGATATTATACTGCCATTATTTCTACATAAAGTAGAAGTATAATTTAGTCAATATGTTAATTTGAGCAATTACAAGAGGTCGGTTATGATTTCATAAGAGTAATATCTTTTATAAACATCATATCGGCTATGCACTATTAAGAATTACGAAAAAGAAAGACAGTTTATAACTCAAAAAATCAAAACCGACCTATGGATATCCTCTATTAAGCAGCTCATAAATACTCACTTATCCCCTAAAATAATCAATATTGTCTTCCTTTCCAGAATCCTAAAACTCTGGCTCGCCTGGGGTGATGAACGAGAACACGTTAAATTCGTCGTCAAACGGCTCAAAGGATCATCAACTTCCACGACAGAACTGAATCAAATACCCGAGCAGCAAAGAATAAAGCGGACAGCGAAGGGAGACACCTCGACTTGTACCTCAGAGGAGCCGAAACCACAGCAACCTCGGTCAAAACCGCGCCGACAGGTCAGCAATAATTACTGTTTTATACCTCATACTTCCCGCGTTTTTTTGAAATTATAGCCTCAATATTCTTAGATGGTGCTAGTATAGCGCCTCTCATTATCCCTCAGCTCATCATGAAAATAGGAGAGGAGGGCGGAAATTTTTGAGTTAAGAAATAGCAACCTTGCCTTTCTCCTGACTCTACTGCCATCTGGCGGATTTATATGATTTGAATATTTTTGGCGGGAAGATAAAGGTTATACGTACAACAAAGTAACACTAACTCCGTCTTTCAGGTTCGAAGACGTAACTCCAATGCCAGCTCCGTCATCAGCGACACTATCCACCCTCGCAAAGCTGAGCGAAAATCCATGACTCAGGCTGAGCTCCAGGACATGATGAAGGTGCTGCTTTCTCAGGGGAGGCGGATCTGCTCAGAGCTCACAAAACTAGACTCAAGTCTGAACACGAGCTCAATTGTGGATTATGGGGATATTGATGGGCCGAGTGGGGCTATTGGGGGGTCAATGCATAACCTGAATGTCAGTGGAGGGTCTACACATAATCTGGCCTCATCAAACCAAGTTCTTAATGTCAGTACAGGCTCATTGCTAAAGGGTCAACAAGAGCTAAATATGAGCACTGGCTCATTGCTTAAGACTCAGCAAGAGCTAAAACTCAGTACAGGCTCATTGCTAAAGGCTCAGCAAGAGGATGAGAAGACCAGACAGATCATGCTTGAGCTTGCTCGAGTTCATGCAATGAATGAAGAGCTCACGTCTGTAGAGACAAAGATCCATTTACTAACATCAAATCTGGAGCAACAAGTGGCGAGCCAGCACTCGGAAGAGCTTGAAGGACTTCGGAGGACAAATGAGCTTGCTCAGAAGAACATTCAAAGCAATGCGGAGGCTCTTCGGAGCCTTGAAGAGTCCGTTCGGAAGAAGAGGGAGAGTGTGAAGCAGTTGGAGTTTGATGTCAATGTCATTGAGAAGGAAGGTAGAAAACTGGGGAAAGAATATGATAAGGTTATGAGCATTAGCATTCCGGAGGCTAGCTCGGAAGAGGGCTCCGAGCAAGTACAAGGCTCTGAGATAATCTACTCAGAGCTAAAGGAGCTGAGGCTGAGCTCATCTGCTGCAAAGATTATGGAAGAACAAAATTCGGAGGAGTGCTCGGAGGAGACCGCGCCTCCGAGGATGCCTCCATCAGTCTCCGAGTTGAGAGTGATGACCAACAACAGCCCGGAGGGAAGCTGCACGTCTGGGGTGTCTTCTGGCTCGGAGGCGCCGGCAACGTCTTCCGAGAGCTCGGAGGAGCACACGGCTCTTCCTTCGGAGGAGTGTACTGAGGATAGCAAGGATGATGAGGAAGATGGCGCTAATAGTGATACCGGGCTGAGCTCTCTCCATTCTTCAAGTGATGAGGGGAGCACTGATTTTGGGACGCTCGTTTAAACAGAAGAAAATCGCACAAAATGGGAATTCTTGCAATATAAACAGAGTTATTTTGGAGTTTTATATCAACAACTAAAATGTTATTTTTATGGCTGTGAAGAAATTTTGATGAAAACATACTTTTGAGACAAGAAGAAAAATAGATGTCAGCTGCTGATTTGTAAATGTTGGAGAAGCAACAAAAACAGAGCTACATCCAATTAAAGATTGCTTTACAAGATGTCATTAATCTGTTCTATTACAAAACACTGTTTTTACCAGGGCACAAAAAGATAATATGAGAGCAATAAAAAGGTATCATAATAATTGCTTCATTATGGAGAATGCAAAATGAGCTGTTTTTGTCTTGTTATTTAATGATGTTAGTTAGCAACGCCGCCATAAACATGATTTCTACCAAGGATGGATTCAACTGCTCTACACAATGTCTGCAATGATTTATATATTTATTAATATTTTAACTACTCGTAAAACGAATCCTTTCCTAATAAACATGGTTTCTAACGTAACCACTATAGCACATAAATCCCGCCAAAACAAAAAGAGACATTTACATCCGCTAGATGGCGCCAAGGGTCTTGCCTCTCATGTCTTCTCTTGCCTTCCCTTTATGCTGCTCCAACTCAGTCCTTTAGTTCTCAGCTTTGAGAGAATACAAACCTGAGAGGCACAAACGTTTCCTTCATCTGACGGCAACTTTAGTAACTATTTCAAAATGCGCGGGAACTATGTGCTATAGTAACTGTTTATATTTAAGATGTAATCATTCTACGGCAGGCCTGTTTATACAATATTATTAGCCGGGTTTTTCTTGCAACGTAGTGTTGCCTCCTCCTCCTCGGCGTTAATTATTCACTCCAGAGGGCAAAGAAATCGAACTTGTTCCAGTTTTGCAGATCACATTTTTACCCCGAGGGCGGATGAAACTGATTAATCACATGAGGGAGTGGAATAATAAATAGGACGATTACTAATCAGTGTTCAACCGACAAAACAAGTATCTAATATGCTTTAAGGTTATAAATATGCTTATGTTTTGAGGCGGCAATAATGCAAATATATCTTTCATACCTACAATTAACCTTACGCATGGCGCATAATTTAGCTTTTAGTCAGAAATGGTCAAAATTGGTTATATTTGTCTCGTGCTTCGTCAGGAATCCGAGATGAAATTCAAAGATCAATAAATATTTTTCCCCAGAGATCCAATTTATGATTTTGATCTGCTTTGCAACAACTTCATATGGGCTATTATAATAGTAACGGTGTTGCCCACGCGTGATCTCGGGATTTAAGGAAGAATATTTCTTCTTGATTGTAAGAGTCACTTGAATGCATTGTTTTAAGGCATTGGAACGGCGAGAATATTAATTACGTGTATATTTAAATAATGTACTAAAATAAAATGTTCATGGTGGCTCAATTACTTTAGAGTTATTTTAATTTAGTTGTTACTAACACACTCCCATTAATCATATCATGATAATAATGTCCATAATTGTTCTCAATAATGGTCAAATCATCTAAATATATGTAATTTAACAATACTTTAGTGCAGTGTAACCTTTACAATTTGATATGGCGGAAGAATGTGTTTTTATTCTCCCTCCATCTCACTGACCAATAAAAATAAAAGTATTTATGGACTTGTGCCAGATAGAGATATGGACTTCCAAATGCGGAATAATAATCCATTATTTTGAAAGCTTCGTAAAATGTGAGCCGCAGTTTTTTATGATGCGCTAATTTGCTTCAAAATAATGGAAGCAAACACAAACTGCTGTATACTTGTCATATGTGAAATTCATTTGCAACAGAGTGAAATTATTATGATATTATATTGTTCAGGGAGATTTTAAAAGCGGCGAGTGCAGGTACATTAGAACTTTATTAAGTGGTGTTTTAATGGCATTTAAATGAGAATAGAAAAAACATTATGCAGTATATTCTTAGTCTCACAAAACAATAAAAATATGCATTCTATGTAAATATTCGGATAAAACGTTATTTGACCAATTCTGGGATTAATATCAAAATTAACTGTTTTGTAAGAGACCAAAGCGGGTAAATTCAAAGGTGGGTCTGATCAAGTTTAGCTTCCTTCCGAACTATTTACAACAGCTGAAATGTGCGTTCTGAGGGTTCTGAGTCATTGAGTTCCTATAGTGTTAGAGTACTTCAATGATTCTATGTGAGCCTAATCAACCAATCACAAGGCATTACTACGTGAGCCAAGGCAGCCAATCACAAGCCTTCTAGATGTCACGTGACTAAGTGCACCAATGACAGGCCATTCTACGTGAGCTTGGCTGAGGAATGAGCTCCGAAAATCCCTCAGTCCAGCGGCAGAAGCAGCATAACTAGGGGAGTAAATCGGAATTCCGGAATTCCGGAATTCCGGAAATGAGCTTCCAAATTCATTTCCGGAAATGAAATTACCATTTCCGGAATTCCGTACTACATAGAGATTTTACTACATAAATCAAGAAAACTTGAGGGGATTTAGGTAATGTAAAAAATATCCTAGAAAAAGTAGATGACATTCCCCCCATACTATACCTCAGAATGAATAAATTTAACAATGAATTTATTGGTGGGAAAATATATGAATATCCAGGTTTTATCTTAAAAGAACTTTCTACATTTATGAAGTAAAAAAGCAAACCTACAGTATGCAATATATTGGACTGGGACTAGCGCCCATGATTAAGAGGCTTTTCCCCATTTTGTATCAATTATCCATTAATGCAATGGAATTTAATATTTTAAGTCTTAATATTAGAGAAGATGCACAAAGCAATTGTGTATTGAAGAAAGAAATCTCATACAACTGCATTAAGCAGATGACCAAACATTTTTACATTTAATAAAAAAATGTTGATCAAGGGCAGTCATCCCAACTATTTTTTAAGATAATTCTATTTGGTTTTAGGAAAAAAATTGCGTTAAAGAGCCTCTATTATGTAGTAAAAACCCTATGTACTGCGGAATTCCGGAATTTCCGAAAATGAAGGGCTTCATTTCTTTTTCCGAAAATATTCATTTCCGGAAATGGAATGACACCTCTAAGCATAACATACAGAATGATAGGACAGCTGGAGGAGTTAGTTTTATTTTACCTGCATCAAATTTATGGGTTATGTTGAGAACATGGGTATGATTGGGATTACAGTTTAATGTTCTGTAAGTATAGCCAGCACCTAGGGACTACATATCCCCCGTCATCAATGGTGTAAATCAACAGCTGCCTCTTTCTACCATACAGTATATTTCTGCCGTCCAATGCGAAATCGTGTCCCCTTCTTCCAGTGCTACTCCGACATACCTCTATTTGTACTATCTTGGGTTCTACCAAGGGATGTAAGGGAGGTTTGCTCACAGGGAATTTTGAATTTTCCTCTTTTCCCGCGTTAACTTCAAAGAACAAATGTCTCATAAGTGTCTCATACGAGAGAAGCCGAAGGCGAGTCCTTTTTGGGCCGTAGAGACATCTTACGGGCCAACTAAGAACCCATCCCATGAAAATGCCGACGACAAGATGTCTGTGAAGATGACGGCGCCGAGCACTCTTTAAAAAGAGCATGCCCAGCTTTCAGCTCACTGAGCTCAGCGCAAAACATCTTCCTGAGTTTCTTTCCTCTGAGATAGATTTCTGAGCCATATTTGCTTGCAATATATTATTTACTTAATGCTGGAAGCTGAATTCAGAAATCCTTCTCAGTGGTTTGGACAAGGGGGCGTCGTCATCTTTTCTCTTGTCGTCGTCATCGCCGTCGTCGTCGCCGCCGTCATTTTCATGGGACAACGGCGCCGTGATAGCGCGCCGTCAATCTCTTCCGTCATCTCTCTCTTGTCGTCGGCATTTTCATGGGACGGGGTCATGAAGCAACCGCTAGCTGACTCTGCACGTTCAAAATGGCGCCTATGAATTTCTGCCTTGTACTACAGTCGATATTCTGTCTTTAGTTCTTTCCCCGCCAGTTTTGCCTCAGTAATTCCCTTCTCCTTATATATTTTCTCCCATTCAAGCCATAATTGGAACTCCTCAGCTCTTGTATGGAACTCTTGGCTCAGCTTTAATACAGCGAGGTTTCGAGGGCCAAAAAACTGGTTCCGCGGGATCGCATATCTTTGGGTACTATAGACATTTACATAACACTATAGACATGAGTAAAGGGGATAGGATCAGATTTCCGTTTCGAAAATTTCAGTACCGGTACTTTAATATAATAATAATATTTGGGTTTGGAAAAATTCCGGAATTTTCAGTAGTAAAATTATAGGTCAGCACTAAGAAAAAACAACTACATTTTTCATTGTAATACATATGAACCCATGGTCTATCCATACAATAGAGTTGGAGACATAATTATAGTAAAATAGTATAGTATAGTACCATCCTCTTGGGATTTTGATGTACAGGGCGTTTTTTTTAAATTGATCACCTTTACGGATCTGTAGCTCAGCAAACTAAGCTACAGGTCCGCAAATTTGATCAATTTAAAAAAACACCCTGTAGAATTTACTTTCCCTGGGTAAAACCCATGATCTGTTTCTGTAAAAACAAATTCCTGTAAAAACAAATACTGTAAAAACAATTCCTGTAAAAACAAATACTAAAAAATCAAGTCCTGTAAAAACAAGACATTAATAGAAAACAAATAATACAAACATACTAGTAGCAGTAGCATTTTCATGAACATATTCTATATGATGTTTCAACTCATTCAACTCACTAGCTAAAGTGAAAAATACCTTGTGCATGCACACCAAACTATGTCATGAACTCTGTCTCTATGATGATTCAAATGACTAGCTAATGTGAAAATACCTTGTGCATGCACACCAAACTTTGCATGAACTCTGTATCTATGATGGTTCAAATGACTAGATAATGTGAAAATACCTTGTGCACGCACACCAAACGATGTCATGAACACTGTCTCTACATGTATGATGATTCAAATG
>LR139870.1:0-22770 GCA_900659605.1 Tisbe holothuriae
CCCATCCGAGAGGGCCAGTATTGTTGGTTTAAGTTTCACTCTTTTCCTTTTTCAGTTCAAGAAAACACGACCGGAAATCGTGGTGCGTGTTTACCTCGAGGTTGCGTGACCGGAAGTCTATTAATATATTCCCTTTTGAACGCACAACAAAATACACCCATAAGATAATGAATCTGGCCTTTAATGCTTGACTAGCTCTTAGTCTGGTGTTTAACGATGCGCTGAGCTGTTAATTGTTTGGAAAACGCTTTCAGATCAGTTTCTCTTGCCGCCTGTACAACAATATGTCATGATAGCTATCTATAAATAGTCTGTTTCGATCTCCTCCGAACATGGGTTTAACCCCATTCTTTGGATGACTGAGGGAATGGAGACGCAACTTGACTTTCAAAAAAGTGGGTCAGAAAGGGATCTCTCGATACACATTGATCTGTACCGGAGGGGGTTGATCTATGTAGCAGCATTGTCCATTCTGCTAACTTATGATGATTAGAGTTCGAATCTTGCCTATGCATCTTGTGATGGGAATTTATTAAAATATGTCAATGCATTGATAGTCATTGACATTCTCTGTGTATTCTGTGTATCAGTCAATGGCTAGTTTTATAGATATGTCCAATGTACCCAAAAGTCAAAGTTCATGTTGTCTTCTGTACGACAGTCTCAAGCAGCATTTATTCATTCCCAATTGGACTCAGGAGAGGAGAGATGACCAAGGAAGACATGCACGTAGGGTCACAACAACAACAAACAACAACAATAAGAGGTACATCAGATGTCAAAAGTAGGCCAGCAACAGGAATGAAAAGGACATATTGGGCATCAAATATCGTTTTAGGGCTGTATTTATAGATGGACAATTGTAAACCAAGGTTGATTGAATCCAGCTGCTATTCTTCTCCGCTCTGTGGCTGGAATAAATGAAAGGGAATCATCCAGTGAGTACTATTTGTACGACGATCATTCTTTTCACAGATCCAGGCAAAAATCCTTTTTTGCGGTCAGAATAAAAAAGATAGATTGCTGCTCTTCTTCTCACTGAAAATGTATAAAAGGGAATGGATAAAAAACAAGGCCCTGACGGAACAGACACTTTTTGTATTTGGTGTTGCTGCTGAAAAATAAATATATTGGCCATTCTGACTCTATTCCGCCTTGCGAGGTCTATGCAAATGCTGGAGGAGAAAATATCCATCACCTGCTATGGTTGATTCCAATGAGCTATCAGGTACAATAGAAATGCTATCTATGCATTATTAAATTAAATGTTTTTGGCACATATGAAGGGTTAAATATTTAGCAATATAGTTTGCTTTAATATTAACTCACTGCCACAACCAAATAGCAGAGGAAGTGAAAATGCTGCAAAAATCAGAAATAATAACAAAGAGTTCCCTTGAGAGGAAAGAGGAAGAAAAAGGAGCCTATTTTGGTAGGAGAAGACCGGTAGCATATGTAGAGAGAGAGAAAAATGGAGCCAATATTGACTCGACACAAAAATATTATGGCCTATCTATCATGCATATTGCGGATTATTTTCCTCCTGCCTTTTCTCATAAGACCCAACTACGTGTGTGTGTTTGCGAATATATCATTGAAACATTAATGCATTCTTAGCCTGGGAAATATAGGGCAGAGAGAAAAAGTTTGAAAAGTACAAACATCCATTTTGGGGCAACATGTCGGATTTAGAATCTACTTTTGCCTCTGTTAGGGATGTCATTACGTGTTTATAATGCCATATTATGCGTTTAAAATGGCATTCCTGACGGGACTTTTTTGCCTCTTGGCCTTAAGGCTACTTGGGTACTTCGTTCTGCTGCTGCAACCTTGAAGTACGAAATCAATCGCAGAAATGTCATCATTGAATAATGATTTTCGTCTGCAGAATATTGGCATTCTCGATGGCAGAAATCCGTCATAAATACACTTGATATGTGCAAAAGATTCGCCCTGATGCATTAGAAATTGGGACATTTTGCTGATCATGCAAGTATTAGAACGAATATCTAAAATGCTCGAATCATACATAAGACCAAATATCAATTGATTCGCAATTTCCCAGAAAATAAAAAGTCTGTATTTGCAATGCGTGCAAAAACACCCTAGCTGTCAAAGTTGCAAACCGCGGAGATATTATTAAGAAAGTATATAATACACATTTTATGGAGCGTTATTAGCTCTACTAACGTTGCATTTTTAGTCCACTTTACAGCCTTCATTTTCCTCATAAGGGACAAATAAGCAAAACAAGCCCCTCTTTTTGCCTTATTTTTTGCGCTTCACCGCTGAAAATGTTGTTGCACTTTTTTACAATCTCTCTGCAAGACCATGAAAAGTTTTTACGGCATAACACAAAAATGTATACGTATAATTCTGGTTTGGAAGGAAATATTTAACTGTAGTGTGTCTTTGAATAAAATTCCAGATGCAGTACATTTGAAGTCTGTTCTGACAATATTTTTGGTTCTTTTTTTAACAATATAACGTAACCATTTGTGCAGCTACTAGTATACTCTAAATGTAGTAACTGTACATTGCACAAAGCAATATTCTGTTTATGAAAAGTCAAACTATAATGAGCATGGAAATATTGTTTAATTTTTAATACTGTTCTATATGGCAGAGACCTGTATAAATAATCTTAATGACCTTCAATAGTTATTCTCCAGCATTCTTTGTCTGATATGAAGACAAAGAAAACCCTTTTCAACTGGTGGTGCCCAGACATTTTACCCAATTCCTTTGTCCATCTCGGTCGGGTGTATCCTGAGGCAACATGTGTAGCGTGGACATACAAGATGACTAAATTCCGCCTAATTTACTTATCTGCATAAAACAGTGGCCCCGGGACGCACAAACGTCTGTTTATGTCCTTTTCACTCTCTGAGAGCGGGAGTTTTTTTAAAATATATACAGGACAGGAAGTAGAAAGTACATAAAGTAGCCGCATGACTAGAAATGGACTCGGAGAATATGGAGATTTGTGTCTGAGTAAGTTAAATAACAACAAGCATACGTGGACACAGGGAATTGACCTGTGGCTTACTCAAAGAGCTCAAAAGCACTCAGTGAATATAGGGCCTCGGTTTATGTATGAGAGCTAGTCTTTACATGGTTGGCAAATTATGATGAAAACAGAGGCCTTTTACAGCGTATGTAAATTAAAAATGGGTTTGTTTCATGCGGGCTCTCCTACAATTGAATAAAAAGTTTGTGCAAAACTCAACCATGCATAAACATGCTCATAATTTTGCATCAAGGACGAATTTATCCCTCCTGAAAATTACACTTCTTCCAAAAGCATTTTATGGAATGATTGATTGGATTCCAATGAATGGCATTAGAAAAGTGAGAGGCGATTAAAATTTGATCAGATTAGTGGCTTTCACAGGCAGGTGCAAAATACTCAATATTACATCATCTCTATATGACTCAATTAAGTTTTGATTAATTAACCAATTAACCAACTCAAATGCCTATTTTATTTAACCCATTGGCCTATTTGAGAATTCCTTTTGCCACTGCATGTAATTTTATTCCCAAGGCCAAGTTCGATTTGTTGCAGCATCCCCTTTAGACGATCTATTTTTCTTTTCCGGGCCTCTCTTCTCATAGATCCCGACGCCAGAAGAAAATGCCAAAGTTAACTCCTGCTGTTTTCGCCCTTGATACCTTTTCCAATATTGGCCCTTCGGATTCGATCGTATAAAAACTCTTTTGAGGAGGATGAAGCCAAGAAGAAAATAAATAAAGTTCGAATACACAGACAAAAAGACTTAATATGTAACTTTGTACTTCTGTTTAGGCTTATTTACACTCAAATTATAGGACATACATTCTGTGTGGCTATTTCTACTTTCGTTTTTAAGACCTCCTCCTCCTCATTCGTCCTGAATATATTTATTTCCCTTGGCAAAGGCTTCTTCTTCCACTTTTTCATCATTTCTTTTTGACAAAAATGCATGAAGCAAGTGGGCTGGAAATCCATTAGAACGGTTGTTTATTCAAGGTGCTCTAAACATTGGAAGGGACAGTTTTGCGGCAGTGTTCCTAGAATCAAACGGAAAATGTGTTTAGAGCCAATCTTGAAATTTAAAATAGACTTCTGCACTCCACTTTCTTTAGAGTGTGGTGCCGGCTGCGCGCAAGCTGAATGCAATCTACTTATTCCACTTTTACAACATCAGCTAATAATGCAAGATAGAAAAGGAAAGGGAGAGTAGTCGACAAGAAGAAGGCGAGAAAATGCATTCTGAAAGCATAAGTGAAAGGAGGCCTCTGTTCAATTCTAAAGAACCCCGTTATGCAGTGTTCTTAGCATGAGGGACATTTATGCCTTTTCAGTGTGTAAAAACCGTTAATTCTGTTAACGATGTGCCTATTCTCCCCACTATTCCAAAGTCCGATAGCAGAATTAGCCACACAGCCGCTGTCAGGCAAAAAACAAGAGATGCACCAAGGAAATTACGTTTTTGTCACTCGGATGCAAAGAGAAAAGTTGCATTTTTCGTTTATAATTATAGGATAAGCATTGGAATGACATGCAAAGTTTTGCATTTGGTTTCTCTTTTCACGCGCCATCAAGTTTGGATTCGAAAGAGAAGGAAAATCGGAATCCTACTCAACGAGATCTGACTTGAACGAAGTCGCATTTGAGATCGGTTACGGAAAATGAATCTTGGAGAAATTGTGTTTTGTAAGCGTAAATTGTGTACTTTATTGCCCTAGTTTCCCCACTTTAAACGTACAAAAGTGTCTTCTCAGCAGTTACCGTAATCAATTTTTGTATCATCGTTAGAAAAAGTCAATCGGGCCCATTTTGATCTCCACGCCGTCAAGAAAGTTTTCTATAAATTCTCCGACTTGGATCTTTTTCTAAAGTGATGAAGCGACCGGAATATATAACAGGCTCAACGTCAGAGGAAGAAAATAAAATGGCTTCACTTTGAGAAGTTTACGGGGTGACAATCTGGTGCAGCAGCTTCTTTGAAAGTAATATAACCCACTTTTGAATACACCTGAAGAAAGAAAAAAATGTTTCAGCTACCAGTGACTATTTTAGGGGAATTATCCAATTGGCAATACTAGATTACTTTTGATTTATGAAAACATTCATCTTACTCTTGTTTACATATTATTATTATAGAAATCAAGTTACATTAATAAATTTGTTACAACATCTGCACATTACTTTTTTAAAGTAATTTTGTAACTGCTTTCTTTTTTATCTCTTTCAAGTCTTTGAGTTTTTGACGCCATCGGCTCAATGATACAAACACACTTCCTGAATTAAAGGCCTTGAAAGGAGAAGAACGAAGAAGAAGCGATTTCGTCGTAGTGGATTTCCTTGATCTTGAGATCTTGTTTTGGATCAACTGTTTTTGCTGCTGAGCATATTGCAAGGTTCCCATGGGGTTAAAACGTTTCTTCTTCTTCTTCAGCTGCTAGCTCTAAAATGGATTCAATTAAGAGCCTTTTTGCATATACAGTTAATGTGGAGTAAGGTCATGGGTATAAAAGGTTAAGAAGTATTCAGGGATGACACAATACATTTGGTCATTACATGACTATATTGTGCCTTAGTCAACCCTTTGGTCCAGCTGATATATTGCACTCTATATGCGAATCTGCTGATGATATTCCTACTCCAGCCTCCTCTTCTTTTTATGCTGCACATGCAGATTGTAATAAAAGGCTGAATAAAGAGAGTGGGAAGGAAGAGGGAGAAGATCAATTGCATATGCAAATGGGCCCTCTGCCGTGACTCTGCCGGAGTAATTACCTTTTTACAGCTCTTCCACTTTCATACATTTGCAATATAACTCTCTTCTCTGGCCTCCCAACTAAAATATAAGAGATTGTGGAAAATGTAACAAACAACGTTTGAAATTTGATTGACACAATTAAAACTATTATGTAGTGAAATTTAGGTACATTTTAGTGGTGTAGATTACTTTACTATTGTAATTACAAAATACAACTTCGTGTCATATTAATAAGATAGTGTGATCTTGCCAAAATTTTGTTTTAATGCCACTTCCTGACATATTTTGCATTTGTTCTAAAAAGCCGCGTGTTTTTGTGCCACAAACTGGTGGAATTAATTATATTCCTTCCAACTGAGCTTACTCATGCGGTATATTATTTATTTCCGTAATAATAAATTGTATTTTATACTCTCTCATGAGTCTGCTGCGGATAGATGGAAGGGAACGATATCAAAAAACGGAAAATTACCCTGGAGGCAAAATGAGAAAAAGCTTCTAAATACATATAATGCCTCTCCCTTTGTTTTTCCTATTTTGGGCCTTTTACCAATTTGTCGAGAGAATCTAGGATTGGGCCTAGGTCATATTTCAGAGGGGCCTTTTCTCCTCTTAAGGAAGTGTCACCAGTTAAAGGTGATCTATGTGCTCTGTATTCTGACAGCCCTTGGGGAAGAGGAAGAAGAAGTACAACCGTAATAACTTCACGTTTGTAGAGTGCAGAAGGGAGGGAGTGAACTTTAAATGGGCAGAGAAAAACATCTTTAGCTCTTTTATATACTGTATTTTGGTGTGGCTCTGACAGTATAATGTTGACATAATATAAGGAAGAAAGTCAAAAACTGCAGCCATATATATAAAAAAGCTCTGTCTTCTTCATTGGTATGCTAGACAGTAAATCTCGAGTAGAAATTGCGAATGATTTCCACTCCCAATTGGAAAATGGAGAAAGTGCATTATAGGCGAAATCTCTAACGACAAATGCGACAACGAGTGTTGTTTTATGCCGGTCGTTCTATATTGAAGCCGTTTTTGCAACACCGGTAATGCATTTTCTGTGGTAATGCTGATGGAGGAGTGAATTAATCGATTTTTACAAGGTTTTGGCTTCCTTTGGGGAGGATATATTATGAAGTTTTAACAACTTAGTTTAATAGTACTTTACTTTGAAATAACGAGTTAAGCCTTATCAAGCATATAGCTACAGTGCAAATGAGTTTAAAAAGGGTTAGGAGGCCTTCAACATGTATAACTCATGCGACTATATAGCTGCAATACGGCGTAAAACCACATTGGAAAAAATATAAGAAAATACTCCAAATAGTGACATCTGGACATAATAATTGGCATATTGTTAAACTTCAGATTAATTAATAACGATCTCCTCCATGTTGTACCCACTGTGCGGACCTAAATGTCCCTGGCTAGAAGAGGAAGAAGAAGAGACCTCAGCTCTGAAAATTTTCTTAAGTCGGGAGCTTGCTTTCTCCTCCGTAATTACCGCTTAAGTTGAAGAAGAAGAAAACTTTTGTCAGAGCAACCTCTCTCTCCTCTCAGCTGCTCTGTATACACCGTATACTTAGTCGTGCTGAAAATCATTTAGAGCCTGTTTTTACACTTTCCTCCTAAAAGGCAATTATCCGACCTCGGTCGATTCGTGAATTGTCCCGCATGCCACAAAAGAAACTGTAATCATAACGCTAATATAATATTAAGAAAGGCCTTTTCCGCCGACTCATGTCATTAAAAGTCCCCTTTTTGCATATTTCTTCCAGAACCGGCCGACCGTTTTTATAATGCCGCAAAAAATAATATACGTATAAGACGTATTCCTTGAAAAAGCGCAAATCAAAAGTGTGAAACGCGAACTACTTTTCGTGACTGGTTTCAGCGAAAAACCCGACCAAATAAATAATGAAAACAGATACAAATACAAATACAAATACAAATATATATACCTCGTAACAAAGAAAATACGAGTTCCTGGTTTACAAATGAGTGTATTATATAATTTTCGCCCCGCATAAAAGTTTAAAAAGCGAATATAAATTGCTGTACAGCCTTCTATCTCGCTGGGAACACAACAACAACCACACAATAATATCACTACGAGGATCTCTCGAGAGTACGAAACGGAGACCGGAAGCGATGGAAAATTGATACGCAGACATTTGTTGCCACGAAGGTTCGTTTGCGCGCGATTCTCTGACAAGCCTCAGCCCGGCGGTGCAATAACACAGACAGTTTTTCAAAGGAAAATTGATATCCGCAAAAGAAAGACTAAAGTCAAACAAAAAGAAACCTTTTGTTGGATACTTTTTCTCGGACTCCCTCGCTCACTTCCGGTAGAAGGAGTTTGATATTCTGCCGTTAAAACAATCGGTCGTCTTCAAAACACTGCACTGTGGGTTTAAAACTGGTTTTAGACTGTGTTCAGCTTAAAATGCTTTACAATTGTGTGTATTAACATAGTATTTTAACTATAACAGTACATTAAACCACTGTGCAATTTCCTTTTAGCGGTCAAGCCCGTCGTACCCCTGGTGTCAAGGGCAGTCGTAGCAGCCACGGAAACGTCCACTTTTACGTCTTTCAATGAAAATAAAAGCCCGACTGTCGTCGCAGACAATTTGAGAAGCACCCGACTCCAAAGTGCGAAAAGTATGAATAAATGAAGACATACGAAAGTTAATTGTAGACTAGTTTTATGCACTTGTGGCTTTCCGTAGTTTTCCCCTGTCATGCAACAGTGAAGTTTTCGTTTTTCAACGACCGACTCTTTGGACATGATATTTTTACGGGTACTTGGTTAGGACTCTTAAAACTATATAGATCATGGCTTCGCTTTGAAACGAGGAAAAATAGATATCTTTTGAGAATGAAGGCTGAGAGGTAGTAGAAAGGAGATATTGCCTTAAAAAGTTTTATGCCCCGTTCAGATTTTGATGTCGGTTTACTTTCTTTGAAAAGGAAATCTTCTTTGGAATTTAAGTATTCTTCATGCAATCTATCGGTTTTTAGCCAGTCAACAATTTTAAAAAGAGACACAAAAATGATAAACCCTCATGTGGCCCAATTTTATTATTTCCTTACCCAACAACTCTGCAAAACCAGGAAAAGGAGGAAGCTTTTAAAGCATGAAAATCCTTTTCTTCCTTAACCCCTTCTAGAAATCATAGATGCGACAGTAAACTGACATAAATAAGGGCTAAAAATAATCCATAAACAGCCTCCCATATCCATGTATGCTCTGCCAAAGAAAGGACAAGAAGAAGAAAGGTGCAAACCGCCGTGAAAAAGGGAAAAAAGTAACAATAAAACCCTTTCTTTCTTTCTTTTCACCACTACCCTCAAAACGTAATAGAGGGGAGGAGAAAAGTATGAAATGGCCACAGGAGCAGATTATGATTTGTCTTGGAATGTATTTCCGCCTTTTCTAGCACTGCCATGTAAACACTAAACCTACATACTTGAAACATTAACCCTGCACATATAAAAAAGGCAAATGCTCTCTTAAGAGGTTTGGTCACAAATATACAGTAAGTAGTTAATATATTAATAAACTTAGCTATTCAAGTGCTTATTTGCCATTGCCAGTCCATCTTAGATAGCTTGAAAACGTGTTCCATTTTTCCCCTCCCTCCGTTCTTTGCCCTCCGGAATTGAGTCGCTTTCACCCTTTCCTTCTTGTCGACTTCTTCCATCTTGACTCAGGGGCTCCTTTTGTACGCAGGGTATATAATAGTATTATTAAGCCATCGCTGCCTTGTTGCTGCCACCACCACCATAAAAAAGTACAAATTGTCCGCAGGAAACCCCAATTGAGGTTGGAAATATTTACCAAGCGGAGAGTAATGCAAAAGTGGGATATTTTATATTGGAATGAATACAGCAACAACAGGTACAACAACCAACCCCCTTGGTGTGCCAGTTTGCGGTAATATTTACGGGCAGGACGTGCGAGGGAGAAGTGGAGGTTGAGTAATGCCTGTAATGGTATTCAGAGGTATAAATAACCGTGGCATGGCTGCGTCTGGCTGAGCTGGCATTTCAGGGATGCCAAGTGGGTGGTATTCTACTACAGCACTTATAATACGACAGGCTAAACTTGTTTATAAAGTAGCATCCCTCAGCTTGACTTGTTGAGAGTTAAGACTGGCATTCCCACCGGATTTAGATCTGTAAAAAGTTCGTTGGCCTCTTTTCCTCTTCTTTTTCACTCCAGCTGAGCTGTCAGGAAGCATTTTTAGCAGATGAAAATTCGTCAAGCAGACCCCCAAATTGACCCTGAACTATAAAACTGTATGTTGGTAAGAAGTACACAAACCACACACCGGATGCGGACTCGCAAATAATGATGCAAGCAAGTTTTCCTCCCTTCTTCTCCCTCTTGGCTTCATTTACTTCTTATCAAAGACAGTCGTCGTAAAGAGAGAGAGAGAGCCGGGGAGAAATGACTTGGCCTGACAGTTGGCCGCAATGCCAGCCAGGGCAACAAGAAATAGCACTGCACTCCAAGTTAGGGATGCCATTACAACATTGCACTGAGGCTTGAATAATTGAAACCGAAGTGGTCACTAGGTGGCTTAATATAATTATGACAAGTTTAAGAACCAATATGTCATCCCTTAAATGCTCGGTTCCATTTCCTGCGGGCTAATTATCAAGATGAACCTCCTTCCTCTAGCTCGGTCTCAGTGGGCAAAAGTTGAAAACTGCAGTTGCAAACGATGACAAGAACAATCGCGGATTGAGAATAGGTCGACAAACTGTCAAACGATCTCTATCATTTGAAGAAGAAGAAGAAGAACAGGCTTAATAACATTATAACAGAAAATTGATCTTTTGGTTTCCGTGGAACAAAAGTTTTGAGGCCTCCCAAAAAACTTTGACACAAATTTATCTTTGCTGCACAGTCTGACAGTCGGACAATGCTTCTCTTTCTTTCTTTTCATCATGGGCTGTCATACACGTCAAGCTTTGTTGGTTGGTTGTAGAAAGGGGTTTAAAGGCCTTTGAAGGATCTATCCTCCTGCTCACCTATGCTGATGTATCTTCCTGTGATTGCTGACGTGTGCATTGTTTTGATCCTAAAGCGGAACGACAACAACGGCTTTAAGAGTTAGACGGAAATTATAGTGGATTATATGGATATGTTTATAATATATTATATGCTGTATCTATCATTAACATAAAGTCAATTATTAAAATTGTCCCTGTGGCTGGTTGTAACATGTCTTTTTTAAACTAGGTCGATTTCTGTGTACTGCAATCTTGCTTCCAATTGACCTCTCCCATCAAAAGTATTTGTTCCAATTATCATTTTCCAGTTGAGACTTCCAGGCAATACTTTTCTCTTTTACAACAAAACTGAAGATATGGCAAAAAATAAGGCCTTCTTTCTGATTGGATTTTTGAAAAGAATCCCTCTCTCCTCTGTCAATGTTATTAATATTGTTATGGTGGCTGAAGAAGATTGGAGAAATTGTTTTAGGAGATGCACTACAGCTCAGAAGAGTGATGTTGCTAAATAAATTTTGAGCAGATTTCCCAAGAGCTCAGAAACCGTTTCCACCACCCTTAAAACGCAGGGTTAACAGTTGTTTATTTAAAAAAAATTAATTATACCTGATTAGTACAAATATTATGCTGTTTAATGTTTGAAATTGTATTACTGTATTCAGTATAACTGGTTAAAACGTATATGGGTGTACTCATTAAGCCAGTCTTAAACCTTAAACCTCTCTCCAGTCAACTGTGCATCAACTTTCGACTTTAAAGTGCGTCATTTTACTACAGTTTACGTCGTTTCTTACCCTTGGGGGACACAATCTTAAGGGAAGCGGCAGTCAAGTGGTGTTTCCACCCTCTCTACAAAAGACATCAGCGTTTAATAGTTTGTTAAATATGGCACAAAGTTTAGCACACATTTGCCTCGCCTTAATTGCCCCCTTGTAGCAACAAACTGCCCCCTGTTTAAAGTGTTTCATGTGTACACTTAATCCGCATACATGCACAAGGCTTAAACAATGGCAAGACTAAAGTTGTTGCAGCCAGAGCATATGCTGCCAAAAACAGGCAAAAGTTCTCTTTCAAGAAGTGATATCAATCATGATGCCCCCGAAACAACAACAACTTTACTTTTTAATGACAAGGGTTTTCTTCTGAAGTACATACAGCCTAATATAATTAGGACAGAACTTTAAAGCCTTTCTTGTTGTCTGATGCACCTTTAAGAATACAAGGAGCATTCTTTTCAAGTGGGGGAGAAGCGCAGAATATATATTTTATAGCACTATACTCAATGGTCAGAAAAATCAGGCAAAGAGAAATCTCTCCAGCTATTTTTTGCTCTCTACTCCGTTCCATTGATCCGCAAACGGGCCTCACTCTCAGATACCAACACTGCATGCTTGCCCATGGAAGAGGCTCTTTGACCTTTTCATCTCCTGTTTGTGATTCAGGGATGCCAAATTGCAGTGCCAAAACAAATAAATACAGTGTGGGCGTGTGGTGCAATAAAAAACTATTTTCATGGCCAACAGCATCACGGCATTAGATATAAAACACCCGCCAATGCTACAACGGAGGCATTTTCCTTCTCTCCCTCTTCTATACATTCTGCTTCTTCCTCCTCCTCCTTCCGGACCGGTGGAAAACGATAATAGCGAATGCTTAAAGGTCGAGGAGAATACCTAATAACGAAGGCCGAGAGAGAGAGAGAGAGAGAGAGAGATAGTCGATTGACTCGATTAATACAAAGAAGACCAATAGAGTCTACATATACAGATACACTCGTATATTTACTATAACCTTTTCTACAGTACACACAACACAACTTTGAAAAGCTTTTGACTCTCTTGTCCCCTTGTTGATGACGATAGTGCATCTTCCCTTGTCTGCATTGTCGTTCTTGTAGAGTCTAAGGTCAAAAATAGGAACCATCAAGACGAATCTGTCTCGGGACATTAGTCACCGCGACCATTAACAACTGCTAGCTAGACGATACAAACGACGATTCTACGCGAAAAATACAATGATCATAATGTTCTTTACGTTGTCTGTGAGATGAAACAATGACAATGTACGACGAAAAGTACTCCGTTTTAGAATATATACCTTGTATGATGAAATTGTGTTCTTTAACCCATTGCAGCTGTTGAATTGTGTACTGCTGCCCCTGGAGTCCAATCTTATTTTAGACTTCCGCAAAGGCTAAAAAGGAGAACAGAGAGAAGGACTGTTCTTGAATGAAGACTTCAAGACGGAGGAGGAAGAACGGACAGAAGAAGAACGAAGGCCAGGAACTCAGGAAGTATAAGAAGTGGGACATCAGTATACGCAGTAAGGAGAACATACAGAAAGGGGATTTAAAGACAAAAGTAGAGAGGTCAGAGTCAGAGTTACAATATTTTAAGCTTCAATAGAGTTGTTATTGAGTCAAAATATCATTGATTATTTGTATCAACTCCATTCAATCTGTACACGTTGCCTACGATCTCTATCTCATAATTAAATCTCCCCTTTGCCATATAATGTATCCCCAGCCTAAAATATATAACTGCATTAAGGACATATCTGTGTGTGGGGAATGCTATAATTAAAGAGATCGGAGAAGCGGCAGCAGAGAAGGACAATACGTTGATGAAGATTGTACAAATGGGGATAAAATGTCGCTTCTCCTCTTCTTCCTTGTTTGCCCTCTGAGCAATAGTTACACATACGACTATGCCTAGGCTCTAATGATACATCTCAATTACGCATCTTATTAACATAATTGTTTTCATACGAGAATACACGTCCGGGATCCTCTTCAGCTTCTCTATCTAGTACGAGCATTGCGATAAGTAGCTCTAACTACCTATTTCGGCCGGCCAAAGCTAAACTACCGATACTATGCTAAGAATATATAGCGTATATCGCAAGCTGGCCTCGTCATCATTACTGCTGTTGTTCTTCTTCCTCTTCTTCAACCGTCCTAGGAATGCGCACAACCGGCCAATCTAATTAACTTAAAAGTATGAGTGCGCACACAGCCTTTGGAAGGCACTTCTCAGCTTCTATTTCATCTACGAGAAAGGGGCCTTTTCCATATTTTAAACGTTACACATGTTTTCTTTTTTGGTCTTGCGGCTTGCTTGTGTTTTTTCCTCGGCCATGGCCTTGGGCACTCTAGACTAGGTTTAAAAAGGCTGCAAAAGGCTCCATTGCAACGTTTGCTTATACATATTTCAATTAATTAATGGTCTTGTAAGTGCAAACTGTTATAATTACAAGCGTGCATCCGGTTAGGAATACTTTTTGAAAACGTGTTTAAAATGAATGGGAAAAGTCTCAAGGCTGTTGAGAACATGTTCCAATGAGCTGGTGTATATTTCCTGTAAAAGGGAGTCATTAGCGTTTATTCTTGATATATATATAAGAGGGTTTCCTCGCTTTAAGATGGAGGGTCAAAGAGCAAATTAAGCTGTTCTGTTCCCAGACCATTTTCCGGCCAAGTAGAGTTGAGCAAAGTTTAGTTCTTCTTCCGGTTCCAAGTTGTCTGTAAACAACGAAAATGAGCTGGAGATATTCAGACTACTTTGACAAAGTCTTTTGCATAAATACAACCAGAGGGGTTGTTAACTTTGTAGTAGTGGGACGACAAGCGCTCTCTATAAGATGTCTGCTGTGTCAAGAAAGGGTTTGGCCTACATCAAGATGTTCCATATTCCCAGATGGCCATAAAGTAGAGAATGATTTGCATACAAGGGGGAGGAGACAGCCAATCTACGAGCCAGATTTCATAATACCATGATACACCCTCCTATTCCCCTGAAGCGTTCCAAACTCCCCTTTTGTGGTGTAAATTGTGATCCTGCTAGTGATAAAATCTCCCCACTCTTCATTCCTGCATATTAATGCTTGTGTTTTAATTAGATTTCCACGTGATGAATGGCATGCTGTCAATTAGGAGGGAAGCAGCTCATTATAGGGGGGAGAGCACAGTGGTGTCTGTTGAGTTAATATACAATTATTAAATGCCCAGTAGAGTTCTTAGCAGTCTTTTTATAGAAGACATATATTCTCTTAGAAAACCGCCGTGCTGAGATATTATCTCTGCACTAGGGGGCTTAGTGAAAAACGGCCATTTAGAGTATTATTGAGTCTTCATAGTCTCTAACTGCGTCTAGTAGTAATTGTCGCAAAAACGATCTAACGAATGTGTCCTTGCAGCACAAAAATGCAATTGTTGCAACTTAGACACTGCATTTGGGAGACTAGGAGAAGAAAAGTGAAAACTTCGTTTTTGGCAGGGAAAATTATTTTGAGACTTCTTTTTTGCTTCGGGGAGGGAAAAATATTCTGACGCTTGGAAGACACACGAAAAAGTTTTCTGGCTTCTCCTCGCAGTATGAAGAGTATTAACTGGGCAAAAAGTTAGAATGTCTCTCTCTCTCTTTATGACGGGGTCATTGTTTATTTATTTATTTATCCCACTTTTATCCTCTAAATATACGTAAAGGTTTCCCATAAAACCGTTGTACTCTATCACTCTCCTATCAGGGATATCGGAATCATACACCCAGTTTTATCCCCTGGACAAAACTTTTTTACCATGTTAAAGAGTTCTTGCATACAGAGCTGCTGGTCTCATTAAAAAGTTGTTGCGCCTCCTTCTCGCAGCCAATTTTAAAGATACAGTGGCTTGCTAAGCATTTTTCTTGAACCCGGTAATAGCCCCACATACACACAGACAGCCTTCTCCAACTTAGCCAACATACACATTAATTATTTAGAAGAGGTGCTTTTAACGGTGGAATACAAGTGTTACGGAGATGGAATTGGCATTCTTTTACTTGTAAGAGAGGAAAATAGGCCCACTTTGGGGTCTAGTCCTTAGAGCTGCTGGGGACAATCCTTTGTTATTCTCAAGGGGAATAACCTGAAAAGAGAGACTGCGGTTGTCGAAACAACAGGGGAAACAGCATTGAATAGTATCCGATGCATTGACGCAACATCTAAGGGAAGAGCACTGATTTTGACCCTATAAAATGATGCTCCAAGGCCCACAGTAGAATGACAGCAACATTGTGGGTTTAAAAGTTAATTTTATACCCAAAAAGCTAATAATAACAACAATATACACACGTATAAAAGTAGCAGGAAGAGAAAGGCCAAAAATGGAATAAAATCTGCTCCCATTCCTTTATACGCAGTATGACCTCTTGACAAGGAAAGCAAAGAAATAGCGTTTAATCCTCTGAAGGTCGGGCCAAAAATGTTTTGCGACCCCTTTTTACTTCACGCTGCCGTCGTTATCTTGGAGCTCATGTTAATTGCCCTTTTCTTTTCCTTTTATACCAGCACGGGACCCTTTATAAAGTGTATTATACATACAAAAAGTCACCGCAATAAGTTCTCCTTCCGTGAACGTATGCTATTTTGTTTTCCTTCGCAGAGGAGGGATTTTGTATATGTGTGTGTGATTACTAAAATATAGCGCTGCCAACAACACTTATGTCAACGTTAAACGGTCATTATATGAGCATAAGTGTTTTAAGTTGGCATTTACAGTTATAATATGAAATGTTTTGTTTATAAAAATGGCAGTCTATTGGTTATCCTAGCCTACCAAGACGCCCTAAAATCGCTATCAAGATTTTTCCTTCCCCCCAGCCACCCTGGCCTTCTGGGAGTTTCACACCGCGACGCTTCTTCGTACAATCTGGTGGAAAAGTCTCTCAATGCGGCCCTGCTTTTTATTTTAAAAAAGAACGGGAATATTAGGAACTGGACTTTGGGGTGTTAAAAAGTCGAGGGGCTTTGAAAAAAAGAAGGACTTTTAGGGGATTTTGAACCAGAGCTACAACATACACGACAGATTTTATGTTATGCTCATTTGTTTTGTGTTACTACATTAGATCTATGGCCATGTTTAACCCTGAATAGATCTAATAAATATCCCAAACCCATCCTGTTTCCCAAAACACTCATTTGCATAATCGTAATACAAAGCTACAACTAATATGATATGAGTGTGTGGGACTGAAGAACGATGAAGGCCGACTGGAAATGTCTTTGTTTAATACTTTATAAACATTAAAATGTGGTTAAAAATAAACTATATAGCAATAATATCTTTTCAAATTGCTATTAATTAATACCTTAAAACTTAAATTTGTATATAATTGTCTTGTTAATGCTACTCTCAGCCTTTCAAAACGTATCCAGATGGTCCCATAAACAAAAGAGAACTTTCACAAATGCAGATCTGTATAAAGAAGAAGAAGAAGAAGTAAAATCAAACTCATTTGAAACAGAAGTTATTCTTCTCTTCAGACAACTGAGAAAAACTCCAGACTTTGTGTCCTCTTAAAACATTTCCTCAAATCCTTTCTATTCAAGGTTTCAATATAAACAAAACTGTCCATAAAATGTATATAAGATGTTCATGAATGAATCATAGTAATCCCATCATTATTCCACAGCAATGATACAACTCTGTAACTCTTGCCAAATGAATGCAGATTGCCAGACACAGAAGAAGTGTCTTAAAGCTACTTTTTCCCTACAACTCCTCGGTATATAAACAGATCAATCACCGGCAAAAAGACTATTTGCGTCAAAAGTGTCTACAATACACGAAAAAAGTTCCTTGTACATAACAACATTGCATAAAATAGTCATTAACTTTCACTTCTTTTACCTGTAATCTCGCATCTGCCGAGCATGACGGAGCCAATAATGACGACGATTGTGATTGCAGACATTGCACACGTTAATGTCAACCTTTTTAACCCACTTTTTGCACTTTTTATAATCACGACACTTCAGTTGTTGCACTCTTCTGTTGATTGCAATGGTAATAATAAACTTTCAGCGCAAGGATCTGATTCCATCTGAGAGAAGCTCTGATGAAAATATAGAGAAAGGTCCTTTTCAGAGAGCGAAGAGCCTTTTTTCAAGCGGCCTTTGGTCGAGTGAAAGGCCGCCGGTGGAATGTTCACTTCAGAGAGTTGGGTAAACATTGTTGAGGGGGATTCCGAGGAGAAGAGGTCATAAAATGTAATTTGAATAGGATAAAAAGAGACACGATTGATGTCGTATTTTTGCCACTGAATGTGATTATGTGGGTGGCATAATGGGTCTGAAAAGAAGTTTTCAGTCAAAATATGTCTAAATAGGACACTTTAGCTGAATGGTTATGGGCATAAAAAGTGTAAATGTATAAATGTACTTCAAGTTCAACCGTTGTTAATATTAATAATTATTTATTTGGCAGGCTCCGATTAAACAATTTAGCTGTCAGCTCTGCATGACGATTAGCAAGTCAAGGAAAACTTTCGCGCTGTCAGAAACGAAGAAGAAATGGGCGGAGGAGGAGGAGAAAATTCTTTTCATTTGGATCATCAAAATATGAAGAAATGGGGCCTCTGAAACAAGAACGAGTTGAAATATTTATTAATGTAAATTTTAATCCTCATACGTATTTTGATCACATGTTGATTAACATAACAAAGCGGTGATGTATATAACTCACTTAAAATAACTAGCTAGACACCATGTGTCATTATGACCATTATTTTATTATTTTGAAGGTTTTTTTCAAGTCGAACTAAGTCATTTATACAATGTCAAATAGTTAAAAAAAAATTACATGAAATTTAAGGAAGGTTCACCATTAAATTAATTCGAAATATGATTCATAAATTAAAATACAGCTATACAGCTTGTGCCATTTCATATTAAATATTATTAATAGTCAATCTTGTTAGTAAATATGATAAGCTCACATTAGAAAATACCAGGTTTACCACTTAACTTAAATATCTGAAATGTTAACCTTAAAATCTATTGGTAATTGCTAATAAGTTGGACTATTAATATGAAATTTATATTGCAAACAAAATTTAAATAAAAATATTGTTTTATAAATGTACAAGATGTGCTTAAATTTTTAACAGGCATGGCAGCCTGAAGTAAATATCATCGATATTTTACTTCAGGCTTCCATGTAACAGGTCACTACATTCAAATTTTATGCGCTCTTTCCAAATATAAAAAATGCCCTGTAGAACGAAATTTTTCTATTCATATCACGCAACCTTTCCAGCACTCTGCTTAGTATATTTCATCCACGGGTGTAACATTAACACGGGGGGCACGGGGGATAATGTTCATAAAAATAGGACTAGGGATTCTTGAATAGGACAATACTAAATTATGTAAGAGCTAAGGTAGCCACACAATATACGTCTACATTGGAAATATTATATATGCGATAGCCAAATCCTTTGTCTACCTCGTTGCCAGACGAGGTCGCCCGCACAAGAGTCTACGACATGCTCGCAACGCACACTGAGTGCACGCACTCAAGCGTCGCGAAGTCGTATCCGATGTACACCGTCGCATACTACACATTCGTGCACACACTCCGTTCGGATCCGACTCAAGACTACTGCCTGTCGACACTCGCAATCCTGTCGCCATTAGTCATGCGAGGTCGTTAAGAGGATAACGACCCGAGGAAGGGTATAAAAGCCCGAGTCACCGGGGACTCTCCCTCAGTCTCCTAGACTGGACTCTCTCCCTAGACTCTCCCAGGCCTCCAACACACACCACCTCTAGTCGGCGGAAGCCACTCTTCCAGTCTTCTCCACTTCTTGGATACACCGCTCAACATCCTCGGCGAAGAAGAAGACGACAGGCGCGAAGGAAGAAAGAGAGAGAGAGATAAGCACGGTAGAAACAACAGGAACTTATTGTCCCCTTTTCCTCTTCTTAACTCACGTGAGTCGAGTCCATTACTATCTTTCCGTACATAAAGTGTGTAAGCAAAGACCTATCGTAGCTATTGAGTAAACAGATTCGTAAAGAGAGAATAAAGAGCAAGAGAGAAAAGACATAAGTCGCTCTGCCGATACCGTGGTTATTCGCGAGACCGCGCGTAGTTAGTTGCTTCCGTTGCGCAACGCCAAAAGGGGGCGCTCTAGTCGCCGCCGATCGTCCGAACTCCGATACAGCTTTGGCGAGCACGTATTCTGGAGAAGTAGGCCGATTGTGTACATTCCGGAGCCCAACGCCATCTAGCGGCGTGGAAAGTATACGACATACTTTACTTTAGCCGTGTTTATGACGTACGATACCTTTTTTTACTATTTTTGTCCGGGTTTAATAGTATATTCAGTAGGGCGGAAAATTGAGTCCATTGTCCAGTAGAAACTAGTACGCAAAACCTTAAGACCCAACACAGTGGTGTAGTTTATTTTTTTGTAGTATGATAGGTTCACATTATGCTATTCTTATTATATGATAGGACTCGACTCCACCGTGCTATGGGAAATACTCGTACCTTGGGTACGGAAGAGTAGCAAAAACGTGTCTTACAAACCCTTTTTAGGGGGAAAGAATGAATGAAATACCTACGCACTTCGCACTAGCAATTAATACGAAAAGAAGCAGTTATATTATTTATATATATACGTTGATTAATTTTATAATGGCTAGCTGAAACCATATTTCCGGGTTTGACTTGTTCATTATACCATTATTTTATTAAAAATAGACCAGCTATTTACAGAAATCAAGGGGGATTTGTAGTACTCATTTCTTGCAATGAAGGCTTTTACACTTTCATTAATTCAAGCTTTTACCGGAATTAACTCTGGCTAATAATAATGCAGCCCTCGCACTGCACCTTCTCCTCTAAAGAGGAGTTGAAATTTATCGAAAAAGAGGAGGTTTTTAAAGAGAAAAGAGGAGGTTTTAGGGAGGAAAGAGGAGGTTTGGGGGGTAAAAAGAGAGTATTTTTTTTATCCTAAACACAATTTCTTGTAAAAATGTAGTGAAGCCAAGGGCCGCCGACTCTGGAGCATCAATAAGGAACACCCCACTGCTAGTCAAGGGGCTTGGTGTAAGCTGGCCGAAGGCCCTAAAAGAAAATTTTGGGAAAATGAGAAAAATGACCTTTTTAAGCAAAAAGTTGCTCCAATTTAGAAAAAAGAGGAGAAATCTAGTTGAAAAGAGGAGGTTTTATTGAAAAGAGGAGAATTTCACTCCTCTGAGAGAAAAAGAGGATTTAAAAGTCGAAAAAAAATGAAAAAGAGGAGAAAAGAGGGCTGCAAATAATTTCCAAGAAATACTTTCAGATGGAGTGAATTACAATTATCATACACGAGAACCAGAGTGGATGCGCAAAGCAGGCTGACGATGTTAACTAATTTGGAGAATTAAGGAACCCAGAGAGAATAGCAATTATTCCAAACACAAGAAAAATATATACATAACAGGAATTTATTTATAGAATTATAAAAATAATTCTAAACATAAGAAGACACAAACACTGGGAATTTAATTGAATAGTCAATACACATGATACTTTAAGATCTCATTTAAAGTTCTTGTGTTGCCCCTTTAAGGCCACAATTCAAATCGAAGCAGTGCACGCACACACTGAAGGAGGAATTATGAAATTAACTAATGATAAAGGAAAGGAAACATCTCATTAGTTTACGTTTAACAAGAACACCATCCAAGCAACTGAGGAAATATCGAACTTGCTCAAAACAAATCGTCAAAATACCGCCCACACACAAACCTTTAACTGACGAATTGTAACCCACCGGTGACCTTATGCCGACACATATTATGGAGAAAGCTATAAAGGTTTTAGAGTTCAACAGGTTAACTGTTGCATTTTTATGCCTTTAATATTGGTATGCAAGATTTAAAACCAGTCGCAACATACATACAAAGAACGAAGTTATAAAACATGCCGATGACCTATTTTAAACCGGTTATATGTACTTAATAAAACTTATCTCGCATCCTGTGGTCAATCGTTTCTTCATAAAGTTGGGAGTCTCGGAGATGAGGGTTCACCGGTTGGGGCAAATACCTGGAAAGAAAAAATAGAACATGGGTTCAATAAACGTTTTAAGAGGTAATCATACTAAGAGTTTTAAACAAAATGTCAAGATTAAACATCATATTATAATATATATAACTTACCTAAAGTGGTATGTTTGTCGTGCTTCTCCCCCGATTCGTTAGTGGGAGGCTTCTTCAGAAGACTTGTTCATCTACCTGAAACAATAGAGAAAAGATTGTTTAATACAGCGTTTGCAGTGAAGAATCAAACACAGAAATCAAAATAGACGGTTAATGCGACTAACCTAGTGTAGATTTTTTTCGTCCTTCTCCCCTAGTCGTGCCACATTGGTGGGAGGCTTCGTCAGAAGACTTAATCTACCTGAAATAATAGAGAAAAGATTGTATAATATGGTGTTGGGGAGGCAAGAATCAAATCGTGATATGCAAGAATCAAAATCGATTTGACATAAAGTCACATAATATGCAACAATATAACTTTATAAAGTAGTTTTTTCTTCATAAATCCACATCGGAGGAAAGAGAGTCCAAGATGAGAGGAGGGGCCTGAAACTGAGAAAATATGGGCAGCAATTTTTCAAGCATTTCTAGGCAATGTTAACTTTATTATTTGCCTTCTAAATGGATCCCAAGATAAGTTTGATGAAGGAAAAAGCGATCACGTGGGATAAGCATTGGAGAGTATTGCCGTCAAACTAATTATCCATTTTTCTCTCTCAAAATTGTAGGTCAACTTTAACAGCGCTGGAACAGGATACAAGTTAAATAAAGCACAAGTATTATATCTCCTAATTCATATGGAAGGACTAAATACAACATTCACAATATATAACCAGAAAAGCCTCATTAATCAGCTTGGAAGACAATAAGTACGAGTGCCAAAGAAAAATAATTGAAAATAAAACCACCGTGCCATGTTTTGAAATGGAAAACCAGAACAATAACAAGCATTACTAGATTACATTTGAGAAGCAAGAAAAGCAATTATATTGGAAAAGGAAAGAGTGATCTTATGTAATTTAGTAATGCTTGTCAAGTAGTAATATAATATTATACACACCTTTTACAGTCGGCATTGGTAGACCTCGGTACGCCGGCGATTAGATCCCTTTGCTACGCTCATGGGCCA
>LR139871.1:0-22785 GCA_900659605.1 Tisbe holothuriae
GGCCGCCGTGGCAAGCCTCGGGGCGGCCGCCCCTGTCCGGCACCGGGGCGAGGGCCGTAATTGTCAGGCTCTGTAACATTTGGCGGAACGACAAATGTAACGGGCTCCGCCTCCGAAGGAGTCTCGATTGATGCGGCAACCGGCGGGCCGATCAATTTCACGGGACCGTTAAACATTACGAATGCTGGTGTTGATGGCATCGGTGTCAATGGCGGTAATGCGCCCATCAACTTCCAGAATGTTACCGTTGGCGGTGCGATCCCTTTTGATGGCATTTTAATCCTAAATCTCGGCGGTGGGACGAATTTTGCCGGTACGACAACAGTATCGGGTGCCAACGATGACGGTATCGACATTAAGGGTAACCCCGGTACGGTCACCTTTGCCAATATTGATATCGACAACGCCGGGGATGAAGGTATCGAACTCGCCGCCATTTCCGGCATGGTCACTGTAAACGGTGGTTCTATCGACAATACCGGCGATGATGCGGTCGACATCATCAATTCAAATGCTTCCTTCAACTTTTTGAACATTGGCGGCGCTGCCGGATCGACCATCGGGGATGATGCATTCGATGTCTTGAACAATGACGGGACAAACCGTTCGGTCTCCTTCATCAATGGCAATATCGGCCTTGGTGCAGGTTCTACCATAACCGACCGTGGCATCACCGTTTCGTCGACAGGAACGGGTACGTTAAACGCGACCCTTACCACCACTCAGATACGATCTACCAACCAGACAATATTCGCAAATTCCGCAGCCAACGCAAATTCCTTGAGCCTCGACCTGTCGGACAATGGCACGCTGACCCGCACGACAAACGGGTTCACGATGGATATCAGGGGAGGCGGGCTGCACTCTACGATCGTGACGACGCTGGGTGCCGACGCGCGGCAGATTGTCGGCGAGGGGCCGGCTGGCGGAGGGGGGGTTGTGTCCCGGGCTGGCCCGCGGCCATCTCCGCGTAGCACACCCCGCAGCCCCAGCTGAATGCCGTGCAGGAGCGGAAAGAACGCGAAGAGGTTGAAGAACGCGTCCGTCGGGAGGAGGAGAAGAAGGAGAAGAAAGAGCAAGCAAAGCAACGACGACGCAAACTCGCTAATGAGAAGTACCGCGACCGCACCGGCGAGCAGGACGACAACACCGAGACTGATGATGACCGTCGCCCGGAGGTGGACGCGTTCAAGCAGCCCAAGAACGCGCTGCAGGTGTGGACGGACCAGGATCTGGCGAGGTTGGCCAAGCTGATGAAGAAGTATCCGTCGGGCACTCCGGATCGGTGGGATACGATTGCTGACGCGTTGGAGCGGTTGCCTTGGGAGGTCACCAAGATGGCGGGGAGGGTCAAATCAGTGGCTTATAAGGTAAATATTCTCCCTCTGTAAGATTGATTATCGTTTTATTCATGATTATATTTCGTTATAGGTCCCGATCTCAAAAGCTTCTCAAGGCGTGACAGGCCTTGAATCCAAGAAACTCATCAGTGACTCCTGTATGGAACAGCAACCCGCAGGTAGCACAGAGGAGGACAGCGAAGAGGAAGAAGACTCTGAAAGCGAAGAGACCGACTATGATGACGAGAACTACGGCGTAACCATGGCCACGAAGGAGGAATACACGCCAGTCGTCGTCAAGGAGAAGAAGAAGACCAAAGGCGGCAAGATGGGCGACGCCGGCGGCGACAACGAGGCCAATGAGGAGGACAGTTGGAGTCAGGCTCAGCAGAAGGCGCTGGAAGGAGCGCTGTCCTCATTCCCCAAGGGCACTGCTGAGCGGTGGGACCGGATCGCTGGAAAGGTGCCCGGCAAGTCCAAGGAGCAGTGCATGGTGCGGTTCAAGAACCTGGCCGAGATGGTGAAGAAGAAACGGCAGGACGCGCAGGCGACGGCCTAGATATCAAAAAGAGAAATCATGTCATGATGTGTTCTTGTTATATGACTGGTGAAGGTTTCAAGGCTTGTTATATTTATTTGTACTCCCCACATCCAGTCTTCAAAGAAAATATAAAACAAGGTGAAAGTTTACTTCAATGACGTGAGAACTTTTAAATGACACCAATCCAGGAGGATTTAATGACTGCAAACAGAGCGTTAAGTGCTTGGTCATAGTTCACATCTCTAGGGAGATTCCAAGAGAAACCTTTCCTAAGCTCCAAGCTGGTGTCTTGTGGGATATTCTAGCTCAGTCTGGCTAGTTAATATACATCCAATAATAACCTTTGGCCGCCCAGACTGGAGTAATACCTTTTATAACGGCACAGAAAGAGAGGAGAAGAACGCATAACCCCCAAGGGCGTTCTAATATTATACGAGACGATGACTGCGAGCGGTGAAAATGAGAGAAGGAGCCTTCTTTCCTTCCTAACCCCAGCATCGAATCTCATTTACTTTTCTTCTTCTTCCTTCTGAGCGAGTATGGATGTGAGCTTGCTTGGCTAAGACGAGCTATACGACCGTATAACGTATGCATTCCTAATGTATTATAAATAGAAAGTCTTCCTTTGAGCCAAACTAACGGTTTATCTCCCTTCTTCTCCTTCTCGCTCGATGCATACCTAACAAGCCAAAGTTGAGCGTCAGTCTCTAATAAAGAGTAAGTAGATTTCCGGCCTCTCCGGACGTGTTTTCCAGAGAACGAGGCCTAATTCCGATTGTCAGTGCCAACGAAAGTTGTGGGAGCGAGGAGAAGAAGAAGAAGAAGCGTCCAGTGCCAAATCCAGAGAGATGACGCTTTAATGCCACTCTCGTTTTGGCAGACGCACTAGAAAGTGGAACATATGGAGTGCGGACTTCGCCTCACATGTGCGATAACAAAGGCTATTAAATATTCCCAGTCCACTGTGGCTGGAGGACGTAGTAACAAATGTTCTGTGTTGTAGTCGCTTTCAATTCACTACGGAAAAAAACTTTCCGTTCCTCATCATTAATCAACTGCTGCTGTTAGATTGTGTTTTCTTTGCTAGTTGAATATTGCAGAAAAGTATTTGATTAGCTTCCTGAACTAAAACTCTTGCCATTAAAAGCACATTTTTCGCACTCTTCCATTGTTTATGTCTGTTCCTGAACTTAAACTCTTGTCATTAGAAAAGAACAGCTTTATTCCGTTTTCGCACTCTTCCATTGTCTTATATGGGGGTCTTAAAAGGAGCTTAATAAAGGCCTCGCATATAAAATGTAAAATGGCCGTTTCAGCGATTAGAATTACTGCCCATTCAGCGAGTTTAAACACTCTTATCCGACACGACATCATTCCTACAAAAGAAAGTTGAGCCACTTCAAAATATTACAAGTGTTAAAAAATGACAGCTAAGCAGCCTGTAAAATGTTAACGGAAGTATATAATACTAAACCCTTTTCAGGGCAAATCCTGATTATGATAATGACAGAATAATGGTATTAGTCGGGATAATAATAGATGGATTTCACGGAGAAGATTTTTCTCCGCCCGCAAAGTTGTAAATTAGGCTCCGAAACCGGGTAAAAAAGGCTCAGGATGAAAAAGGAGATTATTATTTTCTGCTGCCTAAGCGAGAAATAAAGAAAAGTTTCCGTATCCAAAGTTTCACTTCTACTCAATCAGGGAAGAAAAAGAAAATCAAGAGCGTTTGTGTATCTAATAAACTGTCAACCACAATTTGGTATTTATTTGAAATATTTCCCTTTATTTAGCATCTTTATTCTCATCATTTTATAATGGTTTATTTTCGTTTTTAATATAATAATGTACTATGTATCCGTTTTTCATACTTAAAAGTTAACAATGTTAAATCTTTTTAAATCTTCTCGTATTTTATTGTTATATTTTTCATAAATTCTGCCTAATCTGTAAATTTTTCCACATAAACATCCACATCTCAAATCACAGTTAAAATTATTCATTCATACTGAAAATGAGCATTTTCCTTCTCCCTTAATTCCCTAAAGCAATGAAATAATTATTTCACAAATGACTTAATTAGTTCGTCGGGGTTCTCATAAACTTAATTAGATAATTTGAGCCATTGTTTGGATATTAAGCTTAGATCGTATTATTCAAACCGGAAGTTGGGGAAACCATATTTTCAGTACGCGCTTTCACAGCCAGCTAAGTTATTTAGTGTTGTTTTACCATCCAGGAGTAGTAGTACCATGATAACTAAACTCTGTATATTAATTTGCACTCAAATATAGACAATGGCAGAGAGAAAATAGACCTCTAAAAGAGTGTTTAAAGGAAGCTACTTGTACCTTAAGGGAAGAATTCTGCTTCCAGGAAAGGTTATTTATCGTTCTCATTGCGCAGAACGGAGAAGATAAGAAAAGGGCAAGGAAAGAAAAAGGCCTTTTGATTTACGGCATCAGTTCTCATATCTCTTCCCGTCCTAATATCTTCTGCTGCCCGCCGATACTACCGCTCAATACTACTACGTACTCTGCGTATATATAATATGTGTGTGTTCAGAAGGGGATCTAGACCTGGATTTAAAGAAACATGTTCATTGGGAGCCTTAATGCTGTTATTGAAAAATGTCGCCTGGGGAAAAGGATCGAGAGAGAGAGGAAAGTGATCATCTCGTAACACACTCACACGACGTTCAATTGCCGAAAAAAAAGGATTTTAGACATTACTTCATGCTCATGTATGTGTTTTCTTCATTTTATACTTCTTCTGTAAAACTTGCTGGTTTTATATGTCGTTGCTTTTATATTCGTTTTTGATAGTAGATATGTACATCTCTAAAGCCTGCAAGGATTTCCCTTTCAGGTCTACACATTGAGAGGAAAGGATATTTGGGGTGTGGTTTCATCTGTTTTTGACTATTTCATGTAAACATTTAAATAGTTTTGTGTCTGCTTTTCAATATTTGGGCGATGCTTGCTCGGCTCTAGATTTTAAAGTATTAACATTGCGTCGTTATCAATAATTTAATACACACATATAATTACTCCTAAGCAGTTATAATCGTATATAGTATCATTATTGCCTATATTGAGATATATTGAAGACTGTATAAATTCGCTTTCTGGTATCTACGTTTGATTAACTTACTTTAACCCTCACATGCACAAAGACAATGTCTCCACAATAACATGCCGTTATTACATTCATAAGAAGAAAAAGCCAGGTTCCATAAAAGTTTAGTGAACCGGTCTCTGTGCCAAAAGAAACTTTCTGAGGAGAATAAAACGGGAGTATGAATAGGGAGAGTTCGTTCCAAAGGATGTTATCAGTGCTTCTGCGGCCTATTTTATGCACAGAATATGCAAACATCCAAAAAGGCTTCTCCTCCGTTTTCCCCCACATATTATATTCAGCCTAAAAGTTGCAAGAGGATGTTTTCTGCGCCAATCGGCTCTCACGTC
The DNA here is from genome assembly GCA_900659605.1 of Tisbe holothuriae. Taxonomy (NCBI): domain Eukaryota; kingdom Metazoa; phylum Arthropoda; class Copepoda; order Harpacticoida; family Tisbidae; genus Tisbe; species Tisbe holothuriae. The sequence continues at coordinate 5,349 of LR139871.1, forward strand.
AGAAGTGCGGGATTAATAATAAATAGTTAGTACCAGCATACATTCAGCGCATTGAGTATCTATATAAAACAGTTTCCAAAAATGGCAAGACTTCTTTCTTGGAAGAAGAAGGAAAGAGAGTGTTTTACTTTCGGTGCGAGTGTGAAACCTGCATGTTTTTCTCGTTTTTGGTTTTCGATGACAGCACGACTTTCGAGCGTTTTTCTTTCTTTATTCAAGAGTGGGTTTAATCGTATTAAGATTGCGCGGTGGTGTTTTAGTAGTAGGGATGTACAATTTCAGTGGGGTTTTACTATTTTTGGTTTTCCGACCGTCTCATATAATTATATATTTAATTCTCTTTTTTCCAATACAATGAGCATATTAAATTCTTCAATAATTCCGCTTTGACTTTTAAATTAGCATCCTGTCCTCATGTTCATAATTATTATCTGGGACCGACATTCGCATTAACATTTAAAACTACTACTTGACTATCATTTACGCCTACTCTGCATCTATAATTATTACACCGTGCTCAGCTCTCATTCTGCATATAATCCGCACCGATAAACATAATCATTAGCTCATAGTTTAAAATATGCGTCCTTAACCTTCGTTATTTTAGAGCACCATCTTAAAAGACAATTATTTTGGAAGCGCTTTAACGCGAGTAGTATACGTAATAGTAGTCCTTGTATGAACAGTGTGAGTAAGTGGTGGTGCCGACAACTCCTTCTAAGTCACACAGACGGTTAATGCGGTTTTGCGAATAATGCTCTCACATTATTCCAGAGGCTCATGCATATCGGATGGATATAAAAGACCTTCTTCATGTTGATGTATAAAAAGGCTTTCTCTCCTCCCGATTTACTGCCTCTGTTTGTTTAAAAAGTCACGTTCTGGTTTTCAGAGGAGTGTGTAGAGGAGCTCTTTTTGGGGGGCCACCAGCACCATTTTAAAACTGTGAATAGCACTCAAGTCTGTTATTATTTTCTCCTTATGAGAAGATTGTGATGACCTCCCGACCGCCACCGCGGACCATCATCACGCGTTCAAGACCCTCAGTGAGCACCTCCAAGAACTCCATATCTGGAATAAAACAACGTTAGTTTTTCTGTTAAACTTGCATTATGTTGATATTACAGTTTGAGTCGTTGTTGGTGCCCGCCGACTTGAACGGACTGGGCAGGTTGAGGATGACGAGCTTGGCCTCGTGAGACTTGTTCACCATGACTTCGTTGAGGCGAACGGCCGTGTGCATCCGCTGAACGTTGGACGACTCTTGTCTACGAGCAAAAACAGTATAAATCATCTATATTATGCTTAGAATGTCGTTAAAAGTACCTCTTTACAGAAGGGATGTTGAGTGAGTTTCCCTTTGGCTTCCCACCCTCCGCCGGCGCTGAGGACGACGCTGTTGCCGCCTCACTCTCCTTGCCGTTGGTGGCCTCCTTGCCCTCATCGTCCTCAATCTGAAAAGGGAGATAATGAATAATAACAACAACAGAGTGATCAAGAAAGGCTGCTCTATACAAAATGAACCTTCATTAGAAGCATTGTGAAGGTGAAATTGAGTTTGGTTAAAAGAATAAAGAACGGTCGGTGGTGCAGTTTCTGCTTTCTATTCTCGCGTTTCCCACGCTGCTGTCTTTGCAAAAGTTCTTCTTCCTCTCACTATGCCCACGTTGGAAAGAAAAAGAAGAAAAAGTCTTCTTTCGATTGCTTCCAAAGTCGTCGTGCACTTTCTTCTTTAGCACTAGAGGCTAACTATAGAAAATGTAAAAAGGGGCATGACAGGGTTGCCATTTACTCATGAATTGAATTCAAATCGGTTGAAAACAAACAAATTGAATTAGGTTTGACTGGCAGCCCTGAGGCACGCAATGATGACGAAGTTCCTTCTTGTCAAAGTACCTTGCACAAAGGATTTTGCTTCTTCTTCTTCTCCTAACGTCATTGGCGAATGTTTGTGCTTTTTTTCTTGATGATAAAACTTCCTTTCTTGTGCAAGAAGAAAAAGGCCAGAAAACAAGGAAGGCCTTCAAGGCCGTATAAGCGCACACATCACAAAATGCCCATTTTACGATGCATTTTCCTTATATGTGACCCCATTTTCAACTTATCGTAAACTTCTGCATATCATATATATTAATGTGTGTTAGTTGCAAAATCCGAAAATGCATGCTTAGATTACTCTTTAGGGACACTATAGTTAGATCACTATTATTTACATTATTACAAGTTTTAGGTGCACTCAACAGAGCTCACTATTATATACAATATTACAAGGTGTTTACAACTGAGCTGTAATTGAGAGTGCTACTGGTTTCGTCCCTCTCGCTTACAGCTCAGCCTAGTGTTGTTTCAACTACTCACAGTATCTTCATCTTCCTCAATCTCCTCAAACTTGACCTTGGACGATGACCTTGGCACGGAGTCCCCGGCGCGGCTCTGGTCCATGAGGTCGTCCACCTTCACGAGGACGAGGACAAGGGTGGAGGTGGAGGTGGTGCAGGAGTGAGTGAGAAGAAGGAAAGTGGAAAAATAAGGAGTTATTAAACGGAAATAACACAACGGAAAGAGGGTTTAAAACGGGTATACGAGCATTAACGGTTTAAATGGTGTGTATATATTGTATGTGGGTTGTTTTAACTATTATCTATGGGATGCATTCGTCTATGCTGTTTGGGATTTTAAATAATATGATTAACGAGCACGTTTGAATGTCCTAAAATCGCGAGCAGGAACATAATTGGCAACAACTAAGCTCTACAATTGAAACATTGATGATGAAGAGAAGCATATTTTAAACATTGAATTATTGTATAATATCGCTCTTAAGACATGTCTCCTGTAAGAGCAATAGTCGGGATTTTTCCGATTTCTCCCTCATCCCTCCAGTCATAATAACAAATTGATCGGCTTTTCGCGGAACCAGTTTGAGTCTTTTTTAACTCTCTCTTTCTTGCTCCCATTCTATTTGCAGCTCTTTCTACTGTTCAAAGAAGCTCTGCTCCGGGATTGAGACTTTCTCTTGTGACGTCATAAGCAAATCCTTTTCTCCCATATGATCCCACTGTGCTATTTTAAAACAACACATCGGTCACGACGTCCGCCCCGTCGTTCCACTTTGCACGTGCTCAGCAGACTGGAGGATAACGACGACGTCCGTCTCTTGTGAAATAAATGTTGCTTGGACGAGCAGAGAATGCCAAAGAAAAGAAAGAGCTCTCTCTCGCTCTCTGTTCTTTGCAGGGGCCGTGACGAATGACAACAGCCCGGAACGGAATCGATCTTCATGATATTATTCCAGTTCAGGCAGGATTTACACTCCATTATTTCAAAGGAGTCCTTTTGTGCTCAAAGGAGTTTTAAACCGCGTTGAAAAGTCAGCTCGCGGCGCTTATCTTCAGTAATACTAGCAGCGCCCAATTCTTTTAGTTTCTTTTTCTCCATTGCAGTCAATGGAATCTTCGATAATCTATAATCCGATTAAGGCTCTGAAGGAATGAAAATAAAGCAAGGCCCGTTTCTTTCTTCTCCTCCTCTATCTCTCAATGAGGAATCGTGGCTAAGCAAAGAAAGAAGAAAGACTTTGTTCTATTCATCCAGGTTCCTCTTTCAAAAACATCTTTACGTGCTCCTCCTTTTTTGTCCTTAAAGTCGGGCTACAAAAAGAGCCTTCAGGGCTGCCATTTCAATCTGAAGAAAGATACCAGGGCTGCTATTTTATCTTAAGTATAATTAAGAAACCTATCAATCTACTTTTAGGGTAAGATAAGAAGAAAAAAAATCAAGCATTAGCTAAGAAAAAGGCGACAATAATAACATAACCATACGCAGCTTTAGAAAGCATATGTTATTGTGTGTTCCAGTACTCTGTATATAATTTATTCCGTGCTCATTTATTGCAGTGAGGGAAAAAATAGAGATGAAGTTATATAGTGGCCGAACAAGGGTTTTATAGTACTTTATATAAGTATAAAAAGCTGTACAAATAAGAGGATTATAAACGGAACAGTGGGCAAAACTGAACAATGTTCCTCTACAGCTAAGCAACACTGCAGTGGTAACAGTACAATAATATATATCGTATTGGCGCAGTCTCCTTCTGCTGTTTAAATAAAAACCGTACTTTATCTTACACTCATTTAACTCTTTTGATCTAGTCTATTTAAAAATCTTTTAATCATGTGCAAATGTCGTGAGAGAGAGAGAAAAGGTTTTGCCTACGCACTTGTCTGTCCGAGGACGACGCCTGCGACACCATTGACGCCTGTCTGCTCATCATCATCTTCTCGAGGTCGAGCGCGCGGGAGCGGAGGCTGTCGACCGTCGTCTGGAGGAACAGGTCGTCCGGCTGAGCGTGAAGGAAGAGAATGAGGAGGATAGAGCTGAGGTGGACTACGCTTCTTCTCGGGTTAATAGGACTAACTTGGACAAACCATTAGTACTTGTCGTACAATGAGTGAGTAATACGAGAGTTACGCTACTTCTTAAGTACCTAACTTAGAATATCAATAGTTTTGAGTACGTATTCCAGCAATGGACAAAGTGATGTAAACCAATTTCTTGTTACATCTCGGCCCTCGGGGAGAGAACGAAAAAAAAGGCCAACAGGCAGTTTACCAAAAACGAAAACAAATCCTGAAAGAGCGACCTGATCTGAACAAATGGGGCAACTGGGAATCATTGCTCTCGATTTTCTCTCTTCGGGGGCTCCTACACCAGGACGATTTAGAGGAAAACTACCGGAAAACTTCCTTTCTCAAGAAGTTTTCTGGTAGTTTTCTGGTAGTTTTCTTGCAGTTTTCCTGCAGTTTTCCTCTCTTCTCCAGCCAGCTGGGCAGTGTGTGCAAAAAGGGAGGAAGGAAAGGAGAAGTTTTCTGGTAGTTTTCCAGAAGTTTTCTGAAAGTTTTCCGGCAGTTTTCCAGTAGTTTTCCTGCAGTTTTCCTTCAAATCGTCCTGGTGTAGGAGCCCCCTTCAGAGGGAGGAAAACGGCAATAAATTTCAGACAAAGTCGAAGAAAAAGGAGAGAAATACTGGCTGGAGGCCTTTAAAAGCCCAAAACCATTAAATAGCCAGTCGAAAAGAATAGCAAAAACAAGAGGAGACGATTTTTGGGCTTGCACGTACATGGAGATGCCTAAAGAGTGACACTAATATAAAAAGTTCATTTGATGACGAAGAAAGACGCTCTCCCACTATCAAATTCCATCTTTGTCTGGTAGAGTAGCATGGAATGAAATAAAATTCCATTTGAGAAAAAAGATGGATGGCGGGCCTGAAGAGAAGAATTTGACACGCCAAAGCCTTTCTCTTGCTGCACCTCCGAGTGTAAAAAGAATATCTTCCTTGAAAGAGGAGGAGTCTCCAAATCGTCGATACAGTAGAGAGCATCATCTGCATAGTGGGAGACTGTAAGGTAAACGGCTCTCTCCCCCAAGTTGATATATTGCATATTCGTTCGATTTCCTTCGGAGACGAGTCTATATCTTCCGAAGAGGCCTTAAGAGCATCCTCCTTTCAGGAGAGGTAGTCTTCTTACATTTGGGGACAGGGTTAGAAAGGTCGCCAGTTGGCTTGTCCTAAGTATTGACTGTTAAGCGGGCACACTCTTTTGTGCATGTTTATATGTATACACACACAGCAGCAGCAGCACCCGCTGAGAATGTAGAAAAGGGCCTATCGATGAACAAAGACGGCTTTCCTCGGGCTCACAACTCATTTTCTACATCCCGCCGGGAAGGAGCCTCCGATGAAGAAGAAGCAGAAAGTGGGAGGCATAATCCTTACAAGGTTAAGGCTAAGGTCTTATTATGACCTTAGAAACATCATTAACGTCCGAAAGCGGAGGAGAAGCTGGGAAGGTCAGAAAAGGGGGAGACAGCATCATTACATGTTCCTGCTCAGGCAGAAATTATGTTCATGTCCGCCTGATGACTTCTGTCTTCGTTGACATCATTATCTCACGAGGAGAAGGACACTTCCAAAGTACGGTCTGTAATATAATTAATTCTAGTTCAAAACTACTGTGTAGCAATGAATGGATCGTGTATCCAAGTGGAGATAGAATGACGTCGTCGCTCCTCTGTCGTCACATAATCGACATCCCGCTATCGATGATCCACAACTATCAATGCTCTTGTTGTTTTCTGTCTACTCTTGTTGTTATCCTTGTTATAATCTGATGACACCCAGATAGAAAGCTATTTTCGTTCGCTGTGTACGAGATTCTTTGGAAGTAGTTTCTTGTCGTGGATAATAATAACACTCTGGTGTATGTGGTTGTTAACTTGTTAATAGCTTTCATCATCATCATCAATGCAAAAATGTAAGTTAAAACAAATGATAATAATGTTAGGATGCGATTCGAGGCTGGATTCCGCCCCTCTCTGTACAACATACATTCAAAAATTAAGACACAAAAAGTACGAGTTGGATCTGAGACGAAGACGAACCTGTTTGAAGGTCTCGGTCGGGTTGGAGGACAGAGAGATTCGGCGGGTCTGTGACCGCCACAAATGAAAGAGAAGATTCAAGAATCAATAATTGTATTACACGACAATGTATATGACTTTAAGATGATCCTGTGGGGGCAAAATGGTTATAATTCTCGGTCCTGGTCGTGTAGAGACACATTAACGTTCATTTCTCGCTAAATGGGGAGAAAAGAGAGCAACAACCATGATTTAAACGGCGAAAAATTGCTTTTGAGTGCGATTGATCTCTTTTAGAACAACGATTGTAAAACACTGTCTTCCACAGGCATACTAACACTATTTGCGAATATGCCTGTGGCTCTTTAAGGGTATGTGTGTGCATCGGCATGCATCGGTGCTGTGTACTCACCATCTTGCCGCGGCGTTTGTCCGACACGCGCATTTCCTTCAGCATCTCGTTGCGCTGCTCCATGAGGAGTGTCCGCTCGTAGGTGTACGAGGACACGTCGCACATGGACATCTCAACAACCTCCACATCAGCCTCAATCCTGCATTAATATACGTTAATTAAGTCATTACGGCACTAATTATGTCTAATTACCTGAGATGATAGAGGAATGTCTTGAGATCCTTCTTCATCTGGATGGAGTTGTCCTCCGGCTGCGCAATGGAGAAGATCCTCATCTTGCAGTTCTTCCACGTGCGGTGCTGCTTGAGCAGGAACGGCAGCAGCATCAGCAGCCCGCCATCGTGCACGATCCACCAGACGTCAATGTTGCCCTTGACCTTGTCGCCGCTGTCCGGGTACAGCTGGATGCCCTTGGGCACGAGGACGGCCATCTTGGCCGCGGCTGCGTTGCGGATGGTGTCGACGAACACGCGGCAGGGGCTCGACTCGTCCTCCTTCTTGCGCCAGCTGTTGGGCCAGCCCATGATGATGGTGTTGGGCTTCATGCCGCCGAGGCCAGCAGTTTGGAGGCTGTAAAAAGAGAGAAAATGCGTGCGTGTTTCAAAGTCTAAACGAGCAGGAAAAGGGAATTAGATGGGAAGAGCTTGTCTGGAAAGAGGAGTAATGACACCTCAACACGGAAATCTTGTTCTTCTTACATCTGGCCGATGCTCTCTGATGCGTTCTTGGACACTGCGACGTCCGCGAAGCCCTTGACGCCCTCCTCCTTGATGGTGCGCTGCACGCTCTGCTTGGCGGCCTGGGCGTGGCTGTACATCTTGGCAAAGTCGCCTTCAATGACGCTCACGCCGATGCAGAGACCTGAGAAAGAATAACAAGGTGGATAATGAAAGAGGCTCTTCAGGCTATAACGTGGTCTAAAATAGACTGGCGAAATTAGATCCACGCATGCATACGACGGCAGCCTTCCTCTCTCATATATGTGTCTCCATTTTCCCATTTCACAGGGCCACTTTCTTGTCTCCTTGTGTTTCTTTTGCATATTAAGACGCGCACAAAGAAAGCTTTCATCGTCAAAAGGACTTTTCTTCTCTACTTTTTCAATTTGGGGGAAAGTATAAAGCACACACACACACCACTGAACCAAAGCAAATGAGCTGAGGAATGTAAGGAATTATCTCAAAATGATTACATAACGATATCTTTCAAGGCTAAAAGGCTCTCTTTGAAGTTCTACCCATCAATCAAGCCACAAAACGAGTCCTAATGATCATTTCTCCGTCTCTTCTTAATCTCTTTTGTCTTTTTCCTTTGACAGAGTATGTGTGCTTTTCCCGCCCCCTCCCAAGAGATTTCAAACCTCAAAAGTCTCCTCTGTTTAATTTGACGGAGCTCATCAAGGAAATGTTCTTTATTTCTTTGCTCTCTGCGGTTGTGTTACCTTTTCCAGCCTTGAGCTGCGACGCCAGGCAGAAGAGCTTCTTGTACTTGACGTTGAGCTTCTGGTCGAGCTTGGCGAGGATGAGGATCTGCGGGCGCCAGTTCTTGGTGTGCGGCGGGCCCTCCTCCAGGCGGAGCAGGCTGAAGCGAGCGGCAGACAGGGCGAGACCGCGGAGACCATCTCCCCACTCCTTCTCAGCTCTGTAAGTTATAGTTCATTAAGTTACAAGGTCACGGTCAAGGTCAAATGAAGACGCCTCACCCTCTGTATTCGATGTACTTGTAGATGACTCCAGCAATGCCCATGGCCAGCAGCGCGTAGTACCAGCTGCTCATGAACATGACGGCGATGCAGAGGCACACGCCGAACAGGGACAGCGACCTATAAGAGAGAAGAGATAATACGTCAGTGGGTAACGAGAGGAAAGAACTTGAAAGGAGATCTTCTCCTTCTTCCGTTCGTTCGATGGATGTCGCCTTGACGGTGATTAAATAGAAGGAGAAAGTGTACACCGCCAAGAATAAGAGAAAGGCTCTCTTCAAGAAGTGATTGATGAAGACTGAGGAGAAAGACGGACAGACAAGAGAGATGGCCAGACCGACAGACCTTAAAGGCCGTTTCTTAGAACAAACCAACTACTTGTCTCCCGCCCTCTTTTTATCTCCAAACGCAAACATCATTATCGAAATGAAACGATGATTATGAAGAGGAGGACGAGGCACTGATGTGAAAGCACATCCACAAAAATGTATGCATACAAAGATGTCGCCGCCGTCCCATAAGAAAGGGATCCCCAGGGGAGATTTATCCCGTTTTATGAATAGTCGGCGTAATGATGCATAATTGACAAGGACAAAGAAAGAAAGTAGAAGCAAGGAGGAAGGGAAAAGCAATGCAGCATTCCTCCTGTTTTCTGCTCGTATTCAAGGGCTGCCGGATAAATAAGAATATAATGCTTTATGTTCCGAGATGTATTACGATGGTTTATTGTTGTCTGAGCAGCCCTGGCGGATAAAATGGGATCATATTTTACATGCCTGTACGCTAGAACGGGCCTACTCTAAAGGAAACAGCGCCCATTCAAAAAGGATCGTACGCTTCGTGCCTAATAATCCCAAGAAGAAAGTGTGAAAACAATTACCGCAATTAGATTGTTGTTATTAATATTACTTCTTTCTATGCCTCTATTTATTCCATTTGCTTTTTGAAAGCAGTCTGCCGTTCAAGAAATTATTTATTCATAACCGTTTTATACCAGAAGAAGAAAACTTTTGTGAGGCTTGCGTGAGTGTTTGCCCGGTAGGCGGCATGTAATAATAAACTTGCAGCCAATAATGAAAACACGTTTGCAGGGTCTTTTAATAGCAGCATTATTGATACTCGTTCCAGCTGCTCCCCCCCTGTGCATGTATACAAACAGTCTAGCTGTTGCTGTGTACAGCAAAATGCTGCTGTCAATTTCATGTTCGTTACGGCGAATAATTGTATCGGCTAAGGAAATCGTCTTTTGCAAGGACAAAATAAAAAAAAGTTTTTGCTATGTATCGATGAGTTTCTTGGATTCTCTTCAATGGTTTAGGCCGATGCCAAAGTTTTGGCAGCTATTATTGTAATGACACCATTGGGAAGAATAGGCGACAAAAAGTAAGCAGAATATAGTTCATTAATTGCAGCCTTCGGATGGGCAAATACAAACCGGTAATTTCAAAGAAAACTTTTTGGCTGCAATAGTTGGGGACTGTTGCAGCGACGTTTTTGCAATAAACGCAATAATTATAATAGTATGGTGAGTAGAGGAAAAAGAAGCCTTTATATGTTTCGAGTACTGCGAAAAGCCTTTATATATGCATAAGGCACCAGAAGCACTTTTGCTGACAGGGTTTCCATGGATATTTTACTAAACATAACGGCATCCCTGAATTGGGTCCCAAGTAGAAGCCAGAAAGGAAACTGTCGTTAAAAAAGATAAACGACGAAAGCATGGAAATTTGAGAGGGGAACTTTCCCAAAAGGTCGTTTTAATACTGTCCCTACTTGATGTTTTTCCTTAAACTTTAATAAAAGTATTTTCCCCTCTCCTTGTTTTTGTACTTCGACCTCAAACTTGAAATATTTTCGGTCTTTCTTCTAATCCCTCACACTTAAAAGGCAAGCCGGCCTTGCTTTAGTGCCCGACATCAGGAGAGAGAAAAGAATTTCCAGCCAGAAAAACACACAGTGGCAGCGATTTATCATCATAAGCGTTAAAGCGCCTTCGTCCAAAGCCTTTCTTTCTCGGCCTTCAACACAGTTAAGAGACAAAAATGCGTCCCAAATAGGAACATTTGTCTTTTCTCGCTGCTGTATCTGCTCACCAGTGGTAGAACTTGAATCTCGGCCTCCAGTTGGGCGTCCTCAGCAGGGTCTGCAGCGCGCACGCCAGGTTCACAAAGCCGTAGCACATGAGGAAGAACATGGAGAGCAGCGGGGCGATCTCGTCAACGTTTCCTGAAAAGAACATTTAAATTTCCCGCCTTTTTTCAAACAGTAAAAACCTTACCGATGAGCACGGCGATCTCGCAGATGGTGATGGTAATCCCGAGCGCACGCACAGGCTCACCACGGGAGGACTGCACCTGGAAGGGCGCCAGGAACGGGATGATGCCGTCCTTGGAGATGGCCTGGAGCAGCCTGGGTGCACCGGTCAGGGACTGCAGCCCAGCGCCGATGGTGGAGAGCAGAGAGCCGACCTCCACGACCTTGGGATGCGGCCAGGCAATGTTGCCCACGACCAGGGAGCCTCCGATACTGTCTCCGAACCTGCAATGATGGATGAAGGTCGTTTCAAGGGCAATTTCACTTTGTCGACAGTGTCATCATGCGACACAATGAGCTCTTACGAAGCAATCTTATCTTAAAGGCCATTGCATTGAGAAGGGACATTACGACATAGCGGATATATGAATGGGTCTAGTAGCTAGAGAGCTCTTATTCTTGTCGTGTTCCGAGAAACAGCAAAAATAGAAACATTGTTCCCCCGGCTTTCAAAGTATATTGTTAAAAATCGTATAAGAAAAGAAACTGGGTGTCACAGCCGAAAGCAATTTCCCCGTCTTCGTTTTTTTGCGCGACGACTCTGAGGAGAGGAAAGGAAGCCCTTGAGAAGAAAGAAAGTTGAAGGTACAGAAAATAGGATATCCGAGCCGAGTCTTCGATGTAATACTACTTCAGATGTGAGAGACGTGTCACATTGGCTAAGGCACAATATGCTCTCAAGACCAATGCTTTATGGACGAGAATGACACATAAAACTGTCGAGAAGAAAGGGGTTCGGTTGAGTTCGCTTGGGAGAATGTCTTCTTCGTAACAAACGATCGTTCACGCTCCATTGAGGCTAAATGATCCTCCACACCTGTACGAGTTGAGAGAAGAGAGAGCTAACGAGGGCTGAAATCAATCGGATGATGCATTTAAATCCGATCTCAAATTAGACTCTGATGTCGTTCAAATATTTATACTGCATCGTCGTCGTTGTATTCTTCTGTGCAATTTCAGAAACGGTTCAAAAAAACTCAACAAATAACTGAGATTGCAGATGTAGACATTAGGATTTAGAGGATGATGCCTGTTCTGCTTCTTCTTCTCAAAAGTCAACTTCTGAAGCCAGTCTGCCAAGAAGAAGAAGAAGAATCTCCTTTTATTCAAATATTGCAACAGTTCGTTGCAAAGTGTACGCAGTTTTTTGCTCTCCCTCCTGCTTAAAATGAAGGAGAAGAAACACATTTCATACACATGATGGGTGCAGAAGCTGTGTATTAAACCCATGTAGGCCTGCTAGTATGCTACTACAACTGCCAAGCCCAGACTGAGCTTTAGCTTTCTCGCCGAGCTTTCTTCTTCTTCTTTCGAATCTCTCGAGCGAGAAATATTTCTTGTGACGTGAAAGATGCCTTCCAGAAAAATAGCTGTTTTCAGAACCCTGCTGCTGCTCAAGCTGGAAAAAAAGACATGGAAAATTAAGTTTCCAGTCAGAAGAAGAAAAAGTTTCGGTTACTTCCGCCGCCGCCGCCGGTGGAAGCTACGCAACAAAAAAGGAAACGATATTAAAATTGGCAAAAATTCAATCGAATTCTGTGTGCTGTATTATTTTTTCCCCGCGTTCAAACACACGCGATTTTGACATTACATTTTTCAAAGGTGCTGCTTCTCTTTTCCCATTTTTCCATTAACACGGGTGAAGCCTTCAGCTTTTTATACTTCTCCCCCTGCATGCAGCCAGGGCCCTGGCTCTATATAATACTGCTGCAGGGAGGAGAGTAGAGAAGGTCGCCTAACCTTGCTTTCACTTTTGATCAGTAGAAGTCGAAAAATGGATGGCTGCCGAAGTGAGAAGGAGAAGATGATAGAAGCCATGAGAGCAGGAGCAGCAGCAAGATCGAAGCTTGATCAAAAAAGAGACTCAAAGAATGTAGATCCGAAATGGAATGAAAAGAAAAGTGGGCGTCGAAAGGAGGAGGAAGGAGAAAATAAAAATCGTCTTCAGTCGTCCTTTTGAAGATCTGACAGTCAGCGACGACGATCATCCTTTATCCACATTCTCGATCTACTGAAGAAACGGTTTCCAAACCTTATCTTCAATCTCAACAGCTCTTGACGGAAGACTCAACGAGCTCCCTTTTGATACCACTGTGGTTCACTTACTTGTCCCTGAGCAGGAGCGGGTCCACAGTGCCGGCAAACAGCAGCACACTCGACAGGTAGACGGTCGACGTGGTGATGATGGCCATGATGGTGCCGATGGGGATCGACTTCTGCGGGTCAGCGAGGTCACCAGAGCGGTTGGAACCGGCCATGATACCTAACATGAAGGACAGCATTAGTCTTAGTTAAATATATTATGCACGTTTTGTCATACCAGTGCAAGATGGGAAGAAGATTCCGACCAGAATGGTGAAGGTCGTGTAAATATCCGCCGTGATGTAACCCCATGAAGGGTTACCACCGAGGTTATACTCCATCTCCTCCTCGGAGGATGAGAGCGCCTCCCCCTCCTGCTTGTACTTGGAGTTCACGTTCTCATTAAAGATGCCGGACGCGAGACCCTTGATGCCGCGGACCATCTGCGCCTCGTGGTTGGTAAAGTACTCGTCGCAGGTGAACTTGTCCTCGTCCGCAGACGTGAAGTTCTCGCCCGGCTCCAAAGTCAAGTTCGTCTTGCAGAAGTTGAAATAGAGGTCGGTGCCGAACGTCTTGTTGCACGAGTCAACCTTGTTGACGATACGAGTGCCGACGGTGCAGAAGCTGAGGGAGGGATAAGAATTTTAGATACGGACGGGAAGGAGGGTTGTGCCATTTCTACTCACTTTGCGCTGTCGTTTCCGTAAATGTTGACCCCGATGCCCACGTAGATGGAGAGAATGGTGAGCAGCACGCATGCGAGCGCCACGCCGGCAAACTTGTTGACAAACTTGACGCCGACGAACACGATGGATCCCATGAGGATGAGCAGGAAGGTGCCGTACACGCGGTAGTTGTTGAACTTGATGGCGGGGTCGCCAATGTCCTCACCGAAGAGGGACATTTGGGCACCAACAAGATACACCTAAGTGATAATTAACCATGAGTAAACAAGTTAAATGATATACAAAATAGCTAACTTACCATCATGATCTCCACAGCACCAATAATGTACATGGCCCCCGCAACCGTGGTCGCCAGGTAGAACAATATGCCAACAGCGCCGCCAAACTCCGGCCCCAGCGCTCGACTGATCATGAAATACGATCCTCCGCCGGGCACAACACCATTCGTGGCGATGGCAGCCATGGAGATGGCCGTGAGCATCGTCACGGAGCAGCCCAACCCCACCACGAAGAAGCCGCCGATGGCCCCGGCTGTGCCGACGATCCAGGTCATCCTGATGAAGAGGATGACGCCGAAGATGTTCTGGATGCAGGGCAGGTAGACGCCCATGAGGGTGCCCAGGTTGGCCTTCTCCACCGGCTTGGCGTCCGGGTCGGTCGGGCCCTGCTGGATGGTGGCCGAGTAGTTGGCCAGGGAGTTGATGAGGGAAGACACGTGCGGGCGCTCAGATAAGTCATCCTGGAAAGAGCATCGAGTTATAAATCAATGTTCCATATCTGTGGAAATTGGCTAATCCGTTCAGTGTCGCTACGTGAAGAGAATATGAATAATGCACTTGAACGAATTGTTTCAAAATGTCAAGATTTTTCCTTCCTTTTTATCTGCCACCACTTTCCCTATTTGGATAAAGACGTCGGGTGCATATTGTTCACTTCTCTGTAAGCACACATGCTTCGTCAAAATGCTACATAACACTATAAAACAATCCCCATAAAAGTCTTTTTTTGCACCGAGTCCGCCGCCGTTTTATTTATTACTCTCAAGAGTGTCGTTGCTGCCTTTTATATTTTTCTCTCTCAATTTCAAGAGTGTGTGCCGACATTTTTGCCTCTTCTTCTTCTTTCTTGGTGCATGAAAATGGGGCCTACTACACACATTTTAGTATGTTACTTTCACCGTACAACCCATGTAATATCATTAGTTGAAAGAGCCTCAAGAGTCGTATATGCGCGTGGTTTTGTGCACACGCCATAAAGGGCTCTTGGTGGAGAAATTAAAGAGATGAGAAGGTAGTAAATCTCGACAAAAAGACGCAAAAAGGGGATCAAATGTAGAAGAACTCCTTTTGTTTTCGACACTAAAACGCTCAACAAAAACACGCAAGCGTTACAAAAAGATCTCTTTTAACGAAAATGAGCGTTTTTCCACTCGCTTCTTCATCTCGCTCTTGTTTTCTCCAAAGCGATATCCCAAAAGTCGAGTTCCGAACAAAGTTTTTGACAGGCCGTGGCATCGCCCAGAACACATGCCTAGCTACCTCCCATATGAGGAACGACGGCCTTCTTCCTTCATTTTTGTACACCGTGCACAAAAGCTCAACTTTTCCATCTACGGGGGGCAAAAGGCAATCAACTTTCGCCTCTGATGCCTCCGATGGCCATATTTTTTTTTTACTTTTCAAACTTGGCCGCAGCAAACGAAGTCATGTTGTTTGGCTTCTTTTTTGTCAGGGCTGATGACTGATTGCCAAATGCCTTAATAACTGAGAATGGCATCCCTGCTCCTGTCCCTTTGCTCGTGCGTACTCTCCTCCAACATTGAAGACTTCCCCCAAGGGAACCCAGAGTTGAAGGCAACAAAGAAAGAAATTGATGTCGGTCCGATTCGATTACGATCAAGTCCTTTCCTTTATTTCCTTCTTCAGCTAAAGCCCGAATTCATTCTTCTTCAGTGAGACCCGGAAGCACTAGAGAAAAGTTGGTGTAATATTTTATCTCCTTCCAGTATCAATAATAAATAGCTCCCGGCCTTTTTCTCGCCTATGAAGAAATTCAATCTCATTTTTACTCCCGGAAAGAGGTTCATTAATGAGTCATGAAGACACATGGTCAAAAGAATGGAGTAAAAACCACCGATTTCAACGTGAAAAAAGGCTTTAAGAGCTCAGTGGAAAAACTTTTCCCTGGAATGACCTTGAAAAAGCAGTGGAAACGTTGGATTATACAAGCATGAAATTGCCTCTATTCCGACATCTCCCTAAACACACCGTCTGTATATCTCCCGACATAATTGGCAAACGAACTAAAATCCGTGCAAATGCCGCAAACTGTCTCCCAAATTAAGTCAATTGTAACCCTAGAAGTGCTGCTGCGAGATGAGAACGGTCGGAAGTGGAATTTGCGTGTCTTGCATGCGTAATGGAAACCAATAGCAGCTACTAGCCCTGTAAGAATCCTTCCGGACGTCTAGGCCCTAAAGCCTCCTTTATATGCAGAGCCTGCCGCCGCCGCTTACAAAATCCAAGCAGCCGCTGAGCTAAGCAAAGGTTGTTCTTCTCTGCCGTGGTGGCCGTGACAACCAAACGACTTTGATGATGGCGTGGTAAAAAGAAGAAGAAGGAAAAGAATATTTTGAGGTCGGTCACGGAAAAGTTTTCTCTGGCACGAGGCAGAGAAAGGAGTAAACAACTGTGATTGCACGGAGGGCAAAGTAACTATTTCTCCATGCAACATCGAACGACGACCTTTCCTCCGTCCTACAAACAAAGCTTTCTGAATATCCATATTCCTTGTTGCTTTTAAGGACCTCCTTTGTTCAAACATGTGTCCGACATGGAGTAGAAGTAGTGTGTTGGTCCTACTTGTTGGTATTCATGTACGTACTCTGCGTGTAATGTATTTTTAGCCGTTTTGTCAAATATTTGTCCTGGGCGAAGCAGCATCCATAGATTCATTTTCCGTTACCAGATAGATTCATATTTGTTTTCGTTACCTGATAGAGGAATAGGTTTGTCGAGGCCGATGCGCTCGACTCCTGCCGGATCAGCTTGTCTTCGTCTTGAACGTCACCTGGAAACGGAAAATAAGGGATAATTAAGGATATATTGTGCGATAAAATATGTGTTAATATATATTATCGGTTTGACATTTAGGTGTTTTTGTCTGTAATGGGATTTCTCCTAAGCGATATTTTCTAGGATTTAGACAAATTACTTACACGAGAATAACCTTTCACATGCTAATGCAGTGATGCTAATGTCATTTAAAATACTTGTTGATTTGTTTCTGGAGTACATTATCCAATCAGCATCTCTTTTAATTATAAACTTTTTTCCTAGCAATGTCTTTTTCCTTCCAACATGAATATATTTCCATTTGGACAGAGAGAGCGAGGCCTGTCGAACCAATACATAATTAATGTCAGTCATATGCTTTTCGATAGAGCTCCTCTGTAAACACACAACAGCTCTGTAAGCCTTATTTATACGAAGCAATTATCGTATAATTCAGAGCTGGAGTGGCAGCAGCTCAAGACGTTTCTATATGATCGTATAACGTAACTAGTAGTGTGTGAAAATAGCCATGGTACAAAAACGCAAAAAACGCCCCCTAATCCTTTTTTCAGTCTGGGAGAAATCTAAAGGTCTTCCTTTGCCTTCTTTTTTAAAAGGAATCAATTGGTGGAAGTAGGAAGGCGGGACCGAGAGCAGCCAAAAGTCTGAGATTTGCGCTTCTAGAAGTTGCAGCCCTCGTGCAGAGCCTTCTCCTCTATAGAGGAATTGAAATTTTAAGAAATAGAGGATCATTTTAGCCAAAATAG
>LR139872.1:0-22774 GCA_900659605.1 Tisbe holothuriae
AGTCTATTCATTGATATCAAAGATGAGGATGTTGTCAATCAGAAAATGAATAAATCACTTGGATATGCAACATTTAACTTTAGGCAGAGGTAAGTGCTCCTTAACATTGTTTAGTCCCCAATTTATTTTTTACTGTGCTGACATTTATTGGAAGGAGTGACATGAATATTGTTAATAAATATGAAAGTGTTCCAGAACATGATCTAAGACCCTAGGGCATTTTATGTTCCCTTAAATTATTGCTTGAATATAACCTTCTGTACACTGTACTATTTAGGGTAATGTACAGTGAGGAACTCTATCTCTACCCAATTCTAAGCATGCTTGGTGAAGTTGGCGGCTTCATTGGTTTACTCCTTGGAATATCATTCTTGGAACTGTCTGATTGGGTCAATAGAACAGCATCAAAGAGGATGGAAAATGAAGATAATTACAAGAAAAAGATCATAACAGTAGCAAGCTCTGAAGTTACGAGTCCAAGATGAAAACAGGGCATGTGTCTAAAACAGAAAATATAACAGACAATAAGTACTTTGCTATGCTTTTTTGTATTTGTTCTAGAATTGTTTACATATTCAATGCAAATGGTAAGTATACCCTTCTCATTTTACTGCCATCCAAGGTTAACAAAAATTTAAAACAAGTAAACTTCTGAGCAGTTGCAGCTGGACCACATGAGAATAAACTTTACGTTAGTGTTAACTCTGATCCCTAGTGAATAATTAATGAAAGTGTCATTCCCTGCAATCATATATTTGACACAATAACAATGGCAGATGATAACTGTCACAAACAACCTTTTAATACCAATTATCATTCCCATTATAGCATCATGAAGTAACAGACAAAGCGTGACATTCGAACAACATGGACGACCGCAGCACCGTCTTCCACGTGTTTAAGAACGTCTTCTACTGGGTGTCCTTGCTGGCCATGGCGGGCGTCAGTGGATACTACTCATTCGGGTGTTTCATTAGATACCATAACAAGTAAGGTTAAAGTAATAATATGTTAGAAAGTTAAGTATATTATTATTGTTATTCAGGCCGACGTACATCTCCCAAGACATCTCTCAGCAGACCAAGAGCATCGTGCCGTCAATGACGTTCTGTAATGGACTGGGAAAGTTTCAGAACGAGACTGTAAGAAATCAATAAGTAATAGTGTGTATGTTTATATAAATTTCCACTCTGATAGGATTTGACCAAGATGATCTCGCAGCTAAGAATCAAGTTATTTAGTAACATGCCTGGGGTGAGTAAAAATACATTTTATTAAGGATTCCTTGACGTGATGCTATGATTAGGTCGAAGAGACCCGGCTCACGTTCCCGAAAGCCGAGTACAGCAAATACGCCCTCCTCCGAAACGACACTCCAGGTCAGATCTGCCACACTGTGGTGCCCACAGAGGAGATGATGAAGGCGGGAATATTCTACATCAAAATCAGATGGTTAGTGAGGAATGGATAATAATGTCTAGATTAATTAAATCTTTTTGTAGGAATGCTGGATATACAGGGACGTTTTATGTGCATCACCCTAAACAGGTATTTTTTTATTACATCCCATGCTTTTTAAAAGACAAATTTAGAGGTTCAATGTTAAGGCATATATATACCTTGGTGAGTTAATTTTTGACATACTGTAAGATTAAAATGAAATGGACTTATTGTAAACTGGAGGTAACACAATAATATGCCAATAGTTCCTTGAGGCGTACCAAGTCTCTGGCACGTCCATCCTCCCCGAATGGTTCCTAGAATACATTGTCAACTACGAGGACATTCGACTGCAGTCAAAGGAACTCTCAGATGGAACCATGTCCTGTTCTCATGACAGTCTGGATGACTGCTGGAGGAAAAGGTAAGTCAACAAAGCCTTAGCTGTAACCCAAGAATACATTAGTAAATGCATTACTTCATAAATATGTAATTTGCTCCTTTACTTCATTAAAATAGATAAATTTCAAAAGGTTGACAGTACTTCTGGCACACCCTGTACTCTAACATGGCACTCCCTTGCATGTGGAAATTACAGTTATTTCACAAGAATTGCAAGTACATTTATTTGCTTTAAAAAATTGAGAATTACATCATTTTAGAAATTACAATAACATAGAATTACACCTAAGTTACCTCACTCAAGGAGTACATTTTCCATGAAAATCTTAAGAATTACTATTCAAATGTAAATCTTCCAAATGCTTGGACCACTCCCTATTTTCCAGGCTCGAAGATGCCCCCACCTCCAACACCACCTGCCCCACCCCATGCTCCTTCCTCAACATCCACACCATCCGGGTCATCGAGACCTTCCGCCCTCCCAGGGCCATCGTCATCCTCTCCTTCTCCAAGCTGGTGGAGGTGTCCAAGGAGGAGTTCCTCTATGAGTTCACGGAGATGATTGGCGAGTCGGGCGGTTATGTTGGGGTGCTGTTGGGGTTCTCGGTCTTGGATATTATCATGTTGTTGAAGAGGAAGGGGGTGAAGAGGGTGGCAAGGGGGGTTGGGATGGAGTAGAAAGCTGTTTTAAGAGGGTAAAATGTGTGGGAAGGTAGATTTAAGGATATAAAATTCATGTGTTTTTGTTAAGATGGTTGAAGATCTCCAAATATTGTTACATTTAGAAATATAATATATTAATATAAATATAGTTAAGAATAAACTGTCCTCATGGATTACATATCTGCCTATTTAAGAGAGTTACTTCGGTTCATAATTTTTGAGAATCCGCTGACAACATTTAGAGTTCCATTATAGACTGATCTTCATTGTTTGCTGCCTGCTTCCTTCAGAATATGTACTGCCCTACTTGGAATTATAATAGAGACCAAAATGCATTCCTGTGACATTCAAGTCAACTCTATCTTTAAAGATCACATAAATGGATCCGTTCAAGTCTGTCAGTTCATATTGTGCGTCACCTACTGTATTCTACTAATATTTATTAGATGTTAGACAGCTTAGCTCGCAATTAATAAGCCGTCTGTGTGCTTGACAGGGCAGAATGTCAGGACATGATATGGGTGTCAGTTCTCCCGTTAGTGACGGTGGTACCATGAGAAGGGCACCTTTCCCATTTCCGATTTTGAAACCAGGCAAATCCTCAAGATCAGTGACTGAAAACTTCTCTGTTGTGGGCACATTTCTTATTCGAATTATTGACTTGTTCATTGTCTTCCTATTTGGAGTGGCTCTGTTACAGGTTGGTAAAATGAATTTATTATTCAGACACATTAAAATAGTGTTCCTTCGATTCAGGCGTCCAAATGTATTGTAAGATACTATCAATATCCAAGATACATTCAGGTTTCAGTGGTTGACCAAGCTGAGGTCAAGTCCTTGCCAACATTTACCGTCTGTAGAATGCTTTTGGCTGAGCCTGGAACTGGAAATAAACGGTTTAGTTACAAGAGGGACGTGCTTTGGAAGTATGGATACAATGACAGCCAGTCATATTACAGAAAGCCAGGTTAGTGTTATTATGCACTTTATTTATATTGTGACACAATTTTGGAAATATAGTTATGAACCATTGTTATACCGTAATGAATGTCATGATTTTTTTTAAAAAAATTGTATTCTTTAGGCTTTATTACAACATGGTATGGTAATCTGTCCAAATCTGATCCACTAAATGCAAAGAGGATATTTGAGGATATGACTTACAAGGCTGAGGAGATCTTGGAATCAGTTGAATTTCATGTTACAGGTGGTCACATAATCAGGTTTTCAGGGAGCAAACTTAAAAGCTTGTTTATTGAAAAATATTGGGGGTTGTATGGCAAATGCTTCATGTTGAAGAATATGACACAATTGTGGAAAATGAGGATTAAAAAGATCAAAATCACAAGGTATTTACTGATATTTACTGTTAAAAATATTTGGCTTTAATCTTTATTTAGCTATTTATGCATTACAGCCAAACACATATTAAAATTTACTTCTCCAAGTATGGCAATTTCTTTGATGTGGCAGGTCGGACAAGAGTTCAGGTTGTTACTATGCAAACTACTGTATAACGATATATGAAATTAATTATGCATGTTTTATAACAAGGTTGTGCCTGGAATGCACATGGACCTACAATTGGAATACAGGGAAATGAACTTTCTCCAAAGGAAGTCACATAATGAAGCTGAGTCTTGCCAAAACATTGAGTTAGATTCATGCCTGGCAAAATATCTTCATTCTGAAATGATTGCTCGGTATGGTTGTACTGTTCCATGGATAGTGAATAAAAAAGGTAACAGAAATTGCTGCAAATATTTCATTTAAAACTGTCCTCTTTAGGATTTGTACAAACAATTCCATAATCAATGAAGTTGCTAGCTATGATTTACGCAACATTTTCAATGACTTTAGTGTCTGTCCCAGTCAATGTCAAACATTAAACATATTCATTGCTAATAAAGTTGTAACAAGACAAAACACCTCCGAAAGTGAAGGAATGATCAACGTATACTTTAACCAGAGGTATAAATTCAAAATGTTTTAAAATGTACTACATACAAAGTTATGCCTTTTTAGAGTCATAGTTTACGATGAAAAATATTTCTACCCGCTTTTATCAATGGTGGCAGAAGTTGGAGCCTATTTAAGCATGACTGTTGGAATGTCTGTAATGATGTTGTTGTCAGGTTTATATGTTATGTCGCGAGTGTCAAGTTGCGAGGCTACAATATTGCGAGAGAAATGTTGCGAGAGTGAAATTGTGCGAGTGTCAAAACGCGAGCGTAAAATATTGCGAGAGCAGTAAAAATTTAAAATGGACGCATGACATGATGTTTTTTTATAATTGCATTGATCATTACGCATTATACCTGCACCAAGACTGCAAGCTGCATCATAAAAATACATAGATTGATACATAGATTAAGTCGCCTTCTTTGGTACAATATGCACTAGCCAGATTTAAGCAAAGTTTTTTAATAACATGAACTTCCGTAATGTGCTTTTCCATTAAGTTTTTCAACTGACTGTTTGGTAATCTAAAACCGAAGAAAGTAAAGGTGTGCCAAAAATAGCAATACAGGTCAGGTACACACTAAAGAGCGGCTAGTTCTAGTAGTTTACATAATTGTTAATCTACTATACAGTGTATATAGCGATTAGCAAATCCAACTAATATATTCTCTCCTTTGGTTGTTGCTGTTTTGGTTATGATTTCGGGGTTTGAGCCATGAAAGTAAATATAGATAAATTGTACTTTGTTCATTGGGCTTGGGCATTGAACTAATATTAAAATTTATTGGGTTTGGGCTATGAGGGGGACTAATAGTAGCAGTAGGGTTTGGGCCTTTCAAATATTTGGATACATGCAACAATTACAGAAACATAACTATTTAAAATTATTAAATGAATCAACTTATCTTACTTATACATAGGATTTTTGGATAAGAACTTCAAATGCTTTTTTTCTATGAGATCACAGATCAGCAGTAAATTGTAAATCAACATTAAATGTGTACATGCTTCTGAAATTTCACATTAACGGTGTGCATGATCCCATATAAAGTGCTGCATTAACTGTGTAAATAAGAAAGTACATCAAAATTTACATAAACATTGTGCATGGGCTCGAACATGCTGAATTAACATGAAGAGAGTTGCATCTGAAAGTTCACATTCATTTGATTGTGTACATGGGGAGTCCATATCAATTCAATGTAAATAAGTTCATAGAAAGAAGCAGCATGAAATAGATATTAGAATGTGACATGCAACCTTAAATGTTTACATGAAAAGATCATCTGAAGATTCACATCAACTGTGTGCATGTTACTCTAAAAAGATGCATTAAATAACTTTGTAGTACATGATTCTGATGCTTCACATAAATTGTGTACATGAGATGCCCACAGCAATTCACAAATAGCAGATTAACCCTGGGCACTCAAGAGAACTTGTGAATGATCAGATTACTGTTCATATTGGTGTATATCATTTCTATCACCCCTGCTAGAAGTATTCCTGCACAAGTTGAAAAAACGAACATATTTCACGCCCTCATAATTGGTCCATATCAACTCAGTGATTTGGTACATAATTACAATGCATGGGAATTGTGCATCCCTAGGCATTCAAATTCAATGTTACTTCTATTTGGAATATAAAAGATCGAAATACAGCTGATACTATCATCCGCCATCTTGGCTGGTGACTGAGAACGTCTCGGGACAGACTACGTAGAATCTACCAAAAGAAGGCTTAAGTACTTCAGCCTTCCTTGGCTGCTAAGTAGCGGTTAAGGCACTTTACCAGATCGCGGAATACGACCTCTTCGTAGCTACGTAGGCGAATTATATGATGGTACAGTAATTCCTTAACGTATTCTGAAGGCATGCTCCGTAGAATCTATGTCCCGGGGCGTTCACGTCGTAGAATCAGTCACCAGCAGGCTGAGTTTGTGCACTTTGTTGTGTAGAAAAAGGGAGCTCAGGAAAGCTGAGACAAAGCAAAGAAGTGGAAGGAAAGTGAGCCATAATTCAATGGCAAACCAGTGGAAAGGTTCAGTGCCAAAAGAATCAAGTAGTAGCGTAAAAGAGAAGAGCTTGCTGAAGGCGAAGTTTTATATTCCAAAGAGATGATTACAATGCATCAAATTTCACAAAAATTAACACTCTCTTACACGTAATAGGGGAAATAGTGTTAATAGTTACAATATATTGCACACTGGTCTGTAAGTAACCATAGATTGGTTGCACTAACAATTACGCGTTCAAGACGAGAAATGCATTGCTCTGCTGCTTAGGCAAAACGGGTTTTGAAGGAATCCATTTTGGAATTCTGATGCAGCTCCGCCGTGGAATTCGAGAGGAGCTTGTCTCGAATTTCATGGCTCAGTTCACTAAAGTGGATTTTGCTCAGTTTGAGGCTGAGAATATAGCTGTTTTGTGTGTAGGTGCAAAACACCCGTTTTGCCCCGTTTATTTTGTAAAAAAACAGCACCTTTTTTTAACATATCGTATTATATGATGTGAGATTCCAATTTTTGGTTACAGATCTGTGATTTGATAGTACTGCCACTTTTAAACAATTGCTATTGCTTAGGTGGCACCATTGGCTTGTTCTGTGGACTGAGCATTCTCAGCGTGTGTGAAGTCATTTTCTGGATCGTGCGCTATTGTGTGGAGGTTTGCAAAGTGTCAAGAAAGGAAGAAACTAAGATTTAGGAGGAAAAATTATTAGTCGGCTTTTTAAAGAAGCATAATTTCAAAATGAAGTAATTATTATTAAATATAACCCATGCATGTTCTAATAGGTTTGTTTTTCATACTTACAAGATACATTATATAATTATTATTATTAAAAAATGCCCCAACCAAGAAATTATTTTAGTATGTTCATGCCAAACCCTTTTTCATCTTCACAACATTGCTCAGAGGAGTTTTTAAAAGCTCCCTGAATCCATTTTTATGCGTCACCGTTCAAAATTTAACTCAAAATCCTAATCTTAGAATGAAACATTGTCATTTACCCTTACTACATAAGTAGTACAGTACCCAACATATAGCACCCTAACAGTGAGAGATACAATAAAACTTATTTAAGAGGATATTGAAGGTTATTCATTTTTTATAAATTTTGTTCAAAGGGTTTCTGATTAGATCAACAATACGCGAAAGACGTTATGCGTCCCAATAATTGGAATTTCAATTCAATGATTGAAGTAAGCTTTTGCAGTTGGCTAATGAACTGTACGGAATTCGGTCAGCACATTGACCATTCAAGAAGAGTTACAGAAATCTGAGGTCCATTGGTTGTACAGGGGATAGATCGATAGGCTCCCCGATAGAGTCAAATTTGAATGTATATAATTGTTTCTAAATATATTTCAGTTGAAAATTATAAATCAATTTGCTTCAATTTAGAAACGAAGCCTTGGAACCAGCTTGCAACTCATTTGGAAATTATAGTCGACTGATCAGACTAGCCATTAGCAACGTTTTCAAAGCTGTTTCAAGACGACCGAGTGTAGTGAGAGTCTTGTATGGAGCTTAATGGTCATGTGAGCAAGAATTTATGGTTTGCATACTTTAGGTAATTAATATCTCTTTGTTTGTAATGCTTTTTGATAATCTCAGCATTTTCAATATTGATACGTATTTGACTTCTTCTTAATTCATTAGTACGAGTACAAAGATAATAATTACTCAAGACTCAAGTACAAAAACACATAATTGCCTCATCAATACCAAGTTTCAGCATTGCCCAATGTACGTACCAAAACTGTAAAGCGAAATTTATACATATACAGTATACCTACCAAAAGGCTAAAAAAATTATATTCAAGCCGCTGGTACAGTAAGACAGAATGAACTCTGCCAAAGTAGTTAAAGACGAAGTTATCTCCTATTTTCGAGAAAGCCCTGTGCATGGATTTTTATACATAGTCCAAAACAGGTAAGCTACATAAGTTATTACCTATTTAAATGTCTGACTGAATACGCCTCTCTTAGGAACTTTATTGAATTCCTTCTCTGGATTGCTCTCATTATAGCAGCATTGGCATTGGGCGGCAACACCATAGCTGGAGTATACAATACCTGGTATGAAAACCCAGTCAAAATTACTATCAATGCCCTGGGATCTCCAATCCAAACTGTTCAATTCCCAACGGTCACCCTGTGCGTCATTAACGGTTATGACAAATGGGCCACGGAAAGGTTGCTGCTCAATCAGTTTGAAAAGCATAATTGCAGCAAATCCCCATGTATTCATACAAAAATGTTTATTGCTGTAGATGCATTAACTGGAATTGGATGTAAGTACTTAAGTGTTAGTGTTTTATAGAACTATAACGGTCTTTAATTAAAAAATACCAAAAATAAGTGCACTTTTATGTACTAGAAAACCTCCTCATTTTAATGAAGAAAATATTGGATTAAAAATTGTTCGTCCAAAGTGCATATTTTGATTATTATAAGACAAATTAGGCATAATTTATGCATATTTGGGTTTTTATACTAAAAAGCTATAAAAAGGTTAAACTGTCTTGGTAGTTGGTACCCTGGCACAGCTTTCCTATAGGTGGGATAAAATATGCATTGATAACAAACCAAGGCCTAATTTTAGCCGGAAAATATATAAAAATGCCCTTTTCTTCTTTGGACGAATGTTTTTAATGTGACCACTTATATCAATTGAATGAAAATTTAATTCTGTATTCAGAACTGCCTTCAGAGCCTTTTTGATATTTTAAACTATATCGGTATCGCTCCATTACCGCAGTGATACATGGTTTTACATCAAAGTCATGTAGTTTATATGGCGTTGTTTTACATTCAATTTAAAATTCAATATTCAATAAAACAATTTATTGTTTTATAACCAATCTGAACCCGCTGAGAAAAAAAATTTCGAGCGCGGGCATGAAAATTAATGTCCTTGGTCTATAAGTAGTGATGAGGGTGATGGGGAGACCAAGATTTTGCGACAATCGCACTATTGTCGTACTATTGTCGCATTGCAACAATAAGGATTCCAGTAGGAGTGTGTCGGATTCAGAATCCGGGTCGAGTCGGTCATGAACGTCAGTACTATGTTCACTTGGCTCAACCTACCTCTAACATGAAAAATCGTTATTGTCGCAATTTCGCCCTTAATATCACATTGCGAATTTTTGCGACAATAGCTGCAACGAATCTCGGCGGGTATTGCTTAAACCCTGAGGCCCAGAATCACTTCTGCACTACCTGCAAGGCTACCAAAGAATTTTGAATAAATATTCTTACATGTTCCTAATTCTATATCAATTTAGTCAGCAGATATCCACAAATATCATTGCAAACTGTACTTTTATTCAATTATGGTCAAATGATTTGGGGCAAAATAGGAGCACATGAATTAGTATGGAGTCAGTATGACATTATGAACGATCAAGTAACAGCCATAGTGAACTATATAACATATTTCCGTTAATGATTAACTATGTACTAAATATAGAAACTGCTTAAGTTCTTGTATTTGAAAGTGTATCACAGCACTCGCCATAGACTGTTTCTGCCTGGCTCTGGGCAAGAATTTGTGATGTAAGCAACAGAAATACGAAATATACAAATTAACAAACGTTTACTGTATTTGCACATAGGATGCCTTATAATCAAGCAATGGCCCATCGTTTTGAAAATAAAATAAAGACAGCATGGGACTCAGATGGCAGCTTTAATAAGCGTAATAGAGAAGTACAATATTAGCATGACATGAAAAATTGAAAATCATCTTAGCTACCTCAAGTTGGTGTTATATTCCGGGAATTCCATTTTAA
Organism: Tisbe holothuriae; assembly: GCA_900659605.1. Lineage (NCBI taxonomy): Eukaryota > Metazoa > Arthropoda > Copepoda > Harpacticoida > Tisbidae > Tisbe > Tisbe holothuriae. The sequence continues at coordinate 10,271 of LR139872.1, forward strand.
AATTTGTAGCAGCATACTTTTAGGGGGAATTTTAAAGGAATTTAAACAGTAGACAATCATGGTTGTAGTACATCTTCAGCTAAAACAAATTATGATAGTGCCAATCATTTTTCATGATACATATTATTATGTGTACGTGTGAATATAATATGTATATCTGATACTTCATACCATGGTCTACAAATAAAATATGTTTTACCATCAAAACTGATACACACCTACTTAAAGAAAATTAGCCTCCACATGCTACATTAAATATGATGCTTGCTATATATTACAATAAAATATATCTATTCAACAGTCAGGCTTCTTGTTAGCCATGATTACCAGGTTACGAAAGAAATTGCCAAGGTTTGATATTAAACACAGATTGGAAAAATATTTTCTAATTTATATATTAACTTTTATTTAAGGAATGGTTTCACGCAATTGATTTTGACCAGACCTGTTTTCCTTCTAGTGGACAGCATATAATACCTGGCGTGCCAGCTCAATTTGACCTGTAAAACAAATTTAATTTCTTTATATTATTATGTGACACTGTCTTCTAATTTTTGAAAATAAATAATTCTCCTTCTTATGCATACCGGCCATACCCCCAGTCAAATGTAACCATAAACCCCATGCATAAGTTTCATGTTTCAACCTCTTCTCTATATTAGGTCAGCAGCTATTTCCGACCACTCTGGCTATTTCATACCTAATATGACCATATTAAGGCTGTTCACAGACTGCTTTGGCTTACCGGAAAACTCAAATTACATAGACAGATTACAAGATTGTAATCCGTATGTGCATGAACATCTTGACTACTTGTATTACGGCCTTATTGATCTGGTACAATTTTGTCCTGCAAGTAAAATTGGGACCCAATTTCAATACACAATGGAAATGTTTGAGAAGTAGGTTAGCCAATTGTTTAATACTGCTTACATTTACTCCTTAATGCACGTACCAGATTCTAAATAAGTTAGAATATTTATGTTACTTATTGAATATATGAGATGTACTGTACATGTAATTGGGTTCTTTGTATGCGACTTTCGCGCCAAAATTTCTAAGCTTTCTGTTTTCGCTTAAAGAGGGAGTCACAGTGCTGTTCTTGGCCTAAAGTCTAAAAAGGGAATGCAATGAACAGTACTGACGGTTGTAGGGCATAAAACAGAACTTTAAGGCTTACATTCTTAGTAGTTTTATTTAGTAATTGAATATATGTAGCTTGCCTTTCATGTAACATCAACATTACACCCTAGGTCCTCTTTAATAATTAATTTAGGCATAATCATGAGATAAAAATTCGGAACTTAATGGATAACCCTTCTCCAGAGAAACAGGACTGCCAGAAGTTTATAAAGATTGATAGTCAAATTGATATGTACACTTTTGCATATTTTCAGCACGAATCTTTTCGGGTCTTAAAATGTGTATACTATGTCTATATGAGCTTAGAACATGTTAATATGATTTTTAATACTGTAGAGTTGATCATTTGGTGATGGTCAAAACACGATATAGCCAAATATGGCCTATATGGTAGCCCTAGGGGAGGGAAGGATGTAATTAACTAGGGACGAAAGCTGAGTTCATACTTCCTTGGGCCATAAACTTATGGCATTGCCATTATCCAATCAAACAAACGTAACTTCTAGTCACAAGGTCACAATAATTAATTATTGGAACTTTTAGTTACTTATGTTAACCTAGAAACCCCGATATAGACAGGAAAAATAGTCTAGAAAATCAAAGTTTGTGTTGCTACCCTCTTTCTCGAGGATCCCTGCTCAGCTATACAAAAAGCAGTCTTAAATGAACGCAGGGTACAATAAATTGGGCGTTGATAACTTATAGGGCACTTATTTTAGTGTGTTTCTTCCTCTTCTGGCGCCTCTTCTAAGTGCCTCTTCTAACCGGGCAAGCCAGGCAGAGATAGAAGAGGCACTAGAAGAAGCACTAGAAGAGGCGCACTAACATACAAGGGTTTATGTGTATGTTAGCAAAATTTATGCAATACTGACTATAATATAGTATTTTTATACTGTCTGTACTTTTTAATATATTATGTGACAAAATATATTGAAAATCACTGTAAAGCCTGTATTGTTTAGATTTTTAGTCATAAAACTAGACACCGGGTTCATATATGCCAAGCTTGATTCAAAATTTCTTTGAGTACCTCTTCCAGTGTACGTTTTTCCTTGATATTGTGAACCCTTTGAAAGAAAAGGACAAAAGCGTGTGCGATGTCGAAGCTAATGGATACAATCCTAATGTAACCAGGATGAGACAAGTATTTCCTTTCATGATTGGTATGTCATATTATTTCATAAAAGAAAAACTTTTGAAAAGTATAACAGAGATTCCTCAAAGCTTGTAAGTTGTTAATTACTGAACCGATGATATCATTTTCAGTAATACGGTTAAGATTCCTCTATTTGCCTGTAGTGTCCCATATTCAACCTAAAATGTACATTACCAACTTACTGTATGAGGATGATGAGGAATGGGATCCAAATAAGCGTATCATGACAAGAAAAGAAATTCCCAAGAATATTATGCCAAAAATGAGTGAAAACTTGAGGTATGCATTTATGGATAATTCTACTAGATAAAAGTAGGTTCATTCAATTTTTTAAAGAGGAGTGTTCACTATTATGAGAGTATCACAATATTTGATTGGAAACGTTTTCAGTATTGGAACCGTAAGCATCTAATTAGATGATAGTGTATTAATAATGTAACATAACATTGTTTAAAGCTGGAGAATATTGTCACAAGAGTTACAAATTACCATTTACTGAACCACGCTATCCTCTCACTCAAGGCTAGAAACGAGGTACATGATTAGTAAGGATATGTGTAAATTGTATACTCATTTTTGCATTATAGATTATAGAGACTGAGAAGATCTACCATGAAGTATTGCTTTCTTGTCACTTTGATAATAAGAAGTGTACAGAGAACCATTTCCATCATGTTTTAACCAGTAGAGGGATTTGCTCAGCTTTCAACAGTCCAAGATTTGACAGTGTTTATAAACCATCATTTTATACTGAAATATTCAAGGATTTGTATCATACTGCAAAAGGGTGAATATACAAAATACTTTAAAATAGGTTAAAATAAAATACTTAAATAATAGCTCTGTACCAGTGGTTGTTCGGATACTTTAGTGTGTGCACTAATTTCAGAAATGTTGAATTAAGGAATGTCTCCGGCAGTGGCATTGACTACTCCTTGGAGTTGCTATTGGACAACAAGCAATCTGAGACGCCCGACTACCAACAACCAATCACTATTGAGCTCACCATTAGTTCAATTGACCATTTCATGGATACAGTTACTGATGCCGTTGAACTTGCTTCCGGACATTCTATACTAATATCAGCAAATCCAATTATCTTTAAGGGAACCAGCAAATTCTACCAGTTGGATGAAACTGAATTGAACTGTAGAAGTAGAGAAAATGTAAATGACCAGTCTGTTTACAAATTATATTCAAAGAGAAGTTGTATGGTTGAATGTGGAGCAAAAAAGGCTTTTAAGTATTAAATAAGCAAAAAACCAATTTTGTTCCCAATATGATGCATTATCATTATAGGGTATTGCAATGCTACCCCTGGTGGCATATTCAGCCTCCAAATAAGAGTAACCTCTCTTATCTATTATGTAATGCATCACAAGCACAAGAATTTGAGCATATTTTATCCACACACACCAGTTCAAGTGAATGTCAATGCCAAAATGAGTGTGAATTTATCAATTACAGCCTTGAAATTAGTTTGGAGAGCACTCTCATGGATCCTAATATTGAATGCCAAGACATAGAAACAATAAATTATGCTATGAAGGTGCAATTTTATGGATTCTGTATTGAAGTAAAAAACTAAAATTCTGCATCATAGGATATTGAACAGATGGATCAAAGTACTTTTTGGCGGCTTTTTGTTTCACCAAAAATATTATTAGATGGAAGCATATCTGAAGAGAATGCAAAACTCTTGCAAAATGAACGGTGCCACTTCAAAGTTAAGAATGATTTTGTCCGATTAAAAGTTTTTGTTGCAAATGAAAGGGTCATTGAGGTGGTATCAGATGTTTCACATACACTTGTTGAACGGATTGGGGCAATAGGTTGGTAGTAATTATAGATGACTTTTATTATTAATATATTATTAAATGTGTTCTTCAATTAGGTGGAAGCATTGGACTGTTTAACGGAGCAAGTATTTTTAGCCTAATAGAGCTTGGATTTTGGATTCTCCGTTTATTTATCAAATTAATGCAGCATAACATATGAAAAAGTACATTTGTAAATATAATATGTGTAAATATAATGTAAATATAATATATAGTTTAACTTTTTGAAATCATTTAGACATGTCAGCTAAACTCATGCTGAAAGACTAAATGCACCATTTAGAGCGCTCCTACACAGGGGTTTTCTGGAGGAAAAAAACCCAGGGTTTTTATTTTTCACCCTCTCTTTTTTGGCTAAGTCCAGAACAATAATATTGACAACTGCCTACTTCTTCCTGAGCAAACTGTCTGGTCTGCTCAAGCTCAGACAGCTCAGTGTTCAAGTGCTGTTGTTAATGTTTTGGACTTAGCCGAAATAATGGCTGGGTGAAGGAAAACCCCTGTGTAGGAGCGCTCTTAAGAAACCGTCTTCTGTTTAAATATTAAAATAAACCAAAGGTCATTAATAGCAGAAAGAAATTATACGCCACATATACTCCTTTGTAATAATTATGTCTTTGAACACTTTCAGTGCAGAAAACTTTGGTTGCTGCATTTTTTACTCTATTCCAGCTCTGGTTTACCTCCACTCTCTTGTTTCTCCCCTCCTCGTACACTTTCTCCCCCTTGCCGTCCTCGGCTCTTCTTTACTGTCTCTCTCACAGAGAGCCCCAAAGGTGTGCAGTCAAGAAAAGTTGTTCCAGAAGCCCCTTCTTTTCAGAAAGTTTGCTCCAAGCAATCAAGGGACATGACTCTGTAGAGTGGAGTGGAAGGGGAGGAGAGAGAGCAAAGACTATAAAGGTAGAAGAAGTAGTGTAGACGTTCTAGGTTACAAGTTCAAAATATGCCTTATAATATAGCATTACTATAGCATAAGACTGATGTATGGCACATTGGGCATCCCCTGAACATTATTACTGTATGTCGTTCTCTAACTAGCAAGCCTAAATTCCTACATAATATATATATTCCTACATCAACCTGATTTGGTACAGTATTCAGAGGAAAGAGCAACCATTCTTCTTCCCTTCTTCTTCCTTTTCCCATCCTACGGTCCGAAGGGGAGAGCGAGACTCTCGAGCTGAGCGAGAATAAAGGTGAAAATCCGTGCCGTGTGCGCTCCAGCTTTTACCTTTTCCCCCTCGCGCTGCCATCGCACCTTTTTGGTCGCTGGTACACATGCAGGTAGTAGTACTACATTTGCTCCCTCATCCATTCGAGATTGCTCAGTTCAGGTTTAATCGTTGACTGATTTGTTTGGATTTATCGAAGAAACATGTTCGATCAGACGGCGAATAATACAGCGGATCAGCCGCCACAGCAAGACGAAGGAGTGAAGCAAGGGCAACAACAGGCGGTAACATGGACTCAAGGTAAAATAAAGTTAAAAATGTGAAACTGAATGTAATGAAGCTGTTGTCAAACGGCAAAATATTCAAAAGTATGTGAGCGCAGGTTAAATATGATAAGATATATCATATATCTCCCTTTTTACTGTTCTGTTTGTTCCTTTCCCTTTCCAAATGTTATGATTCTTTTAAAAGTACTCTAATGTACTAGCAAATATAAACATATTTACGAGAAATAGATCATGACGATTACTGTAATAGCTAAGTATAAAAATAAACTTCCTTCCTCAAACTTGCTCATTATAAGCTTACTTTTAGTAATGCATTAATTTAACACTATCCTTAACAGACTCGTTGGGTCGCCCCAGCCCTTCCGTCTCCAACTGCGGCCTTGTGATCGTTCAGGTCGACCAGAGTGGGAACCTGGCAACAGCGACGGCGGCCTCGTCCACCGACGTCTACCAACCACCGGCTGTAGTTCAATGGAATAATAACACGATATCGGTGAATAATGGCACAACGATGACGACGACCACGGCTGTGTCGGAGAGCTCGGCAGCGCATCAGGTAGGCGTTCTTAAGTGTGGTCAGACGGTTAAAATGATATGTACAATGTATGACTAAAAGCATTATCATTCTTCAATGGTATGGTACAGAGTACAGACAACACTTAATTTACAAGGTCTGTAAAATCTCTTGATCCAGTACAATATTTTCGATATATCTTCTAAATTCTAACATCTCTTCTTCTAAATTCTAACATCTCTTGATCTTGTTGTTTAATGTGTGAATAAGATTGGATAGCGTAGAATGTTAATGCATAATAGTGTATAATGCCTTTATTTTAGGGTAGCCATAAAATATTCATATTTTCAGCTCATCCACGGTCTTCCCCCGTCCGTCCCTTCGGTCACCGTCCAGACATTGAACACAGTGGCATCCCCAGCAAAGAAGAAGTCTAACATCAAGAGGACTGATGCTGATGAAACCACTGTGCAGGTGGAAGAGGAAGAAGATGAGGGTTACAGAACACACTCTTCGGCACAGGTAATTATGCAAAACTCATTATCAAAAAAGAGCAAAGTACAACCAAATCCATTTAGAGATCAGTTAAAGTATTGTCGTTAAATTTCAAGTAACTTAACTTTTGAGTAGATTCGTTACTTTAGGATGACAGACAGCATAGCATGATTTAACTCTAGAAAGTTATGATAAGCAATTTCATGTGGCCTAAAGTACAGTGAGAGTGGCCTGACAAGCCTTGAATAAGTAACAGTTACAGATTTACATAAGCCTTAAGACTCCAGCAAAAAGCTTTGAACCACTTTCTCTTGCATAATGCACTGCATTATAGCATAATTGTCAAGAATATAGAACCCTTTACTGCGCAATAAACTTAGTCCTCCTTTTAAGGCGAGTCCCATTCAAACCACCTCCGAACCGTCCTCGTCGCCAGCTCGGAGCTTCGTCTCCTCCAACGGCTCTCCAGCCGCAACCTCCGAAGGAGCAAGCCTCCGAACGAGCAACGCCTCCGAAGGAGCAACCCTCCGAATGGTCTCTTCTTCCGAGCAGCAGAAGAAAGCTCTTTCTTCCGCCAACCTGCCGCCAAATGGCAAACCGGGAGGCAGCGCGGGAAATTCAAATAATCTCATGTGGTTGCTCGACTTCAAATTGGACTTCTTTAATGAGGAGCAGCAGCAGCTTCAGCAGCAACAGCAGCTGCAATTACAGCAGCAACAACAGCTTCAGCTTCAGCAGCAACAACTTCAGCAACAGCAGCAACAGCAACAGCAGCAAGTCGTTCTCGTGGAAAAACAGCAAGGTAAGATTTACATCTGACATTGTGAACATTAAACCACTAATACATTGAAATTGGCAGGTTGTTTGTAATATTAAGGAATGTTAATTGACTTTAATATTGTAAGATAGAAACCATTTTCAAGACGTTGAATAGGCCGGATAAAACTGCAAACATATTTAAAGTGTCTAATAGACATAATATTATATTGATTAAATAATGTTTTTGCATTACTGTTACCATCCCCTCGATCAAGTTGATTGTTTCACGGAAGTCTCTCTTTTTTGTCTTCCATTCATAAAATGGGATTCACGCTTATTCAACTTCAATTAGGGGATTAGAAGAGAAGTAGAGACGTGTTCTACATAGCGCGTGCTTTTACAGGGTGACGCCATAACGATATTTAGCACCAAGGTTTAATGTCATTTATTGCAAGTATACTAGTGTAAGTTAATAGACAATGACAACCAAAACTGACCTGAAACTGACATTAACCTGCAAATATTACTGTACTGTCTCCAATATACATACGTATTTTATGCAACACACCTTGTTAGCTAGAACTGATGCCGTACTAAGTTCTGAAGCTCCCCATTGAAAAAGTACACCCTGTACTCGTCTCATAGAAGGTATTTAAATGACACCTGCCGAAGAGAATAGCTCAGTCTGGTTAATTTTCTCCCTTTTATTGTCATGATGATGAGCATAGCGGGGGACAATAATTTCTCTTTTTAACCGTGAAAAGAATGCATACCTGTCCTGAATTATGGTTACACGTGCTCTTTTACCCCCACCAGCATGATTCATATCCAGAATTATAATTTTATAACTAAAGAACGTTTGTATCATCCGGTTAAGTAGTAACACAGACTTATTATTTTACCCAACAATTAAATATTAACTCTTAACTCTATATATTTAAACTTCAACGTAAATGATTTGTTGTTTGATTGGTCCATCCGTTTTATATACCGTAGATAGTCACTTTCAGTGAGTAGTAACACGTTCATATTAACTAACTAAAATTGAATGTTAACTCTTAACTGTTCTATTTAAACTGGTATCAGTCAATTCAAACTTTCAGATATTATCCCCGATTTCATGTCTGTTAAATCATAATTAGATCATCACTTTTGATACCGTCCATAAGTCATGTTCTTTCGCACATGCATAATTAATGCTCCATATCAGATTTTCCATTTGTTTCCTGAACAACATACGGCACTTCCTCTTATTCTCAATTGCCTCCACAGTGGACTGAAACAAGAAAAAATAGTAAAAAACAAAAAAAAATCCATAGACACCGGTTCATGTTGCACTTTTAATACAGTACAGCTGTTGATATATCTTATTATATTGTGTCCTCTCCAAACCACTGTGCTTTCTCCTACGAAACGCCACCACTCATAAAGAATTCATGGGTGCTAAGTGGCTTTTTCATTTCCCCGAGGAGTCGTCAGAGGTGTGAGTGACAAATTGGTACTCACACTGGAAAGTAAAAAGTGGAAGTAAATGTTCAAAGGTGTAAATTAAATGCCGCTTTTATAAGATGTTAAATAAGGAGTTCAGTGATCTTAAATGTTTTCATGCATTTATGGAATGTAGCTTTTAACTATTAATACATGATTTTTGTTTATAGTTTATAAATTTTTTCTCGATGTTAAGATATGGCAAGAAATCTGCTTTATTATTGCATTTTACAAAAAAAAACACGAACACTTTTATACAAAGTTGGAAACAAACGGTATTCCAGATTGGGTTTATAACATTTTTTGCACTAACTAAGTACTTTAATGCAGGGAATACCAATACCTGTTATAAGAGTCACCTTAATTTGCAATATCTTCTCTCTGACTTTCAACAAATTGCTTCACACTCTTTTATCACAACAATCTCCCATCCAATGGCCTCATTTCCCCCAACATGCTTTCTAATATCTCTTTTATACTTTTCCTTCCATTGTTACGGCATGTTAAAGCGTGGATTCTGGCCATTACAATAGGGAGGGTAGTTGTTATTATTATGATCATCTTTTATGGCCGTGATATGAGAGGGATCATTAATCTATTGGACAGGAGCCATGGATGACAATTTAATGGAAGTATTTAATTAATACAGACAATGTTAGAAACGTGGAAGCACAATCAATGCAATGCATTATGAATATGTGCCATTCTTGTTCCGTTGAGTATCTGACATGCTATTCTTATATATTTTCGTGTCTCCAGAGTCTAGACAACCTTAGAACGGCAGAAAAGGAAGACTTTATAATGCTATTAGCTTGCAAAAAATATTACTAAATAATATAAAAATTCACTGAAGTATAGGAAACCTTACTATTAATTAGCAAATGCAGCTGTACTGTCATAGTTCACAGTGGCTAGATATAACGCCTTATCAGAGTCCACTGTGCCATGATACAATGTCTCGTCTCCTTTATCGTGATGACATGCACACAGTGGTCCATTTTCTCCGTTGGGGGTGTCGTATACCGTGGAAGAAGAAAGTTGCCTATTCTTATTATTGCACTCTTGGTGCAGCAAAAGCATTGATTATACAACTCGGTTGTAATGGAAATACAGTCTGCAGAAAATAAAAGCAAGGCACGTTTTGATTGAAGGAAGAAGTCCGGAGAAAGTGATAACACAATTAAATGAATAAAGAAAAATGCAAAAGAGTTTTTAAATTATTTGATACACTTTTTCACAGACCACTGAATACCAGACTGAGTGGTCTATGACTTTTTGTAACTTCATTTGCAAAACACAGCGACTAATTTTACTTAGTACAGAGTAATATAATATATAAGTAAACGGCTATCTTCCCGCCAAAATTAATCAAATCATTTTAATCCGCTAGAGGCCGATAGTGTCGGGCAAGGTTGCCATTATTAGAGTATGAAATTTCCGTTTTGTATTCATGCGGAACTTGACATTTGAACAAAGACAGTTATAATCATGGACCTAAGACAACTAGTATATACATGGTTATAATCAAGGATGTTCTATATATACCAAGGATAGGAGGAAATTTTTCGTTATGAAGCACTTTTTAAGCTGTCATAAACATGCCTGTGCAGTGAAGGTTGCGTGACCCTGATCTCTTTTATACTGGGTAAAAAAAGTGCCCTCCTTCATTGTAAAAAAAGCGCGCTCGCTTCTCCCCAGTCAAAATTTGTCACCTGTCGATACACCTATCCTGAGTAACTATAGAAAATCCTTGGTTATAATACATCATACCTGTCTTTGCATTTGAAACAGAGTGTTTCTCTGTTTGAAACCTTGCTACTCTCTTGCCGCTCTCGAAACCTAGCGGGAGAAAATGAAGGCGTACTTTTTTAGGCGGGAAGTATGCCGTATAAAGTATACGTACGAGCAAGTAAAATTCCAAGACTAAAATTGTTCTTAGATGGCGCCACTTCCCCCTCCTAAGTAAAGGCTGCTCACTTTGCTGCTCAGCTTAGTAATAAAAACGCTGCTCGCCCACAGGTAGCGCCAGCTAGTGGTGAAAATATCACATTTTCATCCGCTGAACCGTATACTTTATTCAAAACAACTATGTTGGTATCTTACAATGGCACAGTGAAAAGTATATATCTTGCAAATAAAAGCTCAAAGTAACAACTTACATTGAAGCTTGTACCATAGTTCGATCCTTGACAGAAGCCCAACTCTAAACATTGCTTGACATTTTACACCATGATCATTAACTCGGCTCTAAACCATCTGCTTACGGGGTGATCAACTGACAATAAAACATTTCACCTTTTATTGCCTCTGACAACAACTTTTATCTGGCAAAATGATGCGCATTTTATGACATTGTTTTCAGCGCAGATGATAGCTGCAGATACAGAGTGATTAACATCTTGTTTTAGAGATAAAGGCTAATAAATTATGACACTACAAAACGGTTACTATAGTTTTATAATGTCAGCGTGGCACATTTATTTGCTAAATGTTAGCTTCTCTGTATACTTTTAACTTGTATAACCAGATAATCTTATTATGGTTTAGGGTTTATAATAGTAAAACAATATAAATATATAAAAAATAATGCTCATTAAAGCTGACTATAGTTTCACCTGTCATTCACTCATCCGTCACCCCCGAAACATTTCAATTAGACCTCAGCTCAGCTCAGCGGTAACGGCTCGTGCGCTACAGAATCATCAACTAGGGTGTAATTAGCATCAGACAGCAAAGAGAGGAATGTATGATATCAAACATAAAATTAAAAAATGCAAAGACCCTTTATGATTTTATACAGTACTCAGTGCGAGAATCTTTGCAATTATTTAGCAGAACTTGGGCTCAAATGATCTTTTTTGATATGTCATCTATGATGACAACTTCATTGGTCAAATTACGCATGGAGGAAAATCGGGAAGAGAAAATGATACAATAATAATAATTGCTCGCACCGCTCGTGCCATGGATAGAGAGGAAAAGTTTGCCCCGAGTTGCGGTTTTGGCTCTTATACTGAATTAGGGATGCCATTTTTTGACAATAACGGAAATAAATGTCGTAAATTCACTAAATAATGTCAATAGTGGCAACCCTGATTCCATGAAACGATGATTAGCCCTCTATTTTGCTCCCCGCTTCTGATCGATCTGCGGTTTTCTGGAAAGCCAGGGACAAAAACTAAAACCACTTTTGATGGATATAAATTGTTCGCTATTAGGTGATGATCACTTTTAGCATATATGTATCATATCCACGCAGAGAAAGATACAAAAATTATACTATATAATAGGAGGATGGCACATACTCCTACAATTATATACATATAGAAGTCATAAAGTCAATGTTGCCTTTACTGAGATACAACTAGGGTCCCATCAAAATTTGTAGTGACTCAGTCTGTTGTAATTTATAGTTACATTAAATGGACAATAAACATGATTAGTGCATATCTATATACTACATAATACTGTTGAGGCACCCATTTCACATCTTGTTATATTATTTGTTCCAGAATCGCCCAAACCCACATCCGAACCAGTCCCAAAACCATCTCCGCCCATTCATGCCACCAAATCCACCCCACAGCCGTCAACCACGCCGACCATCCTCGTCAAACCCATCTACGAGCAAGAGGAGGACAAATCGACTTCG
>LR139873.1:0-22749 GCA_900659605.1 Tisbe holothuriae
ATGACTGTTCCAACGTGTCCAAGACCGGAACAAGAACCAACAGAGTGAGTATATGATGAATATCGGTATACTAATATACTGATTGCCAATATATCAAGTTCCTGCCCATTAAGGCCCTTTAAAGTACTATGAATCCGTCAACCTCATTTTGTATCTTTAATAGGTCAGCTGGCGGCTTTGTCTCCTCCGAACATGAGACTCCTTCAGTGCAAAAACAGGATGACGGATTGCCAAATACTGTCTCATCCGAGAACATGGAAAGTGAGGAAAACAATGAGCCCAAGGAGTCGAATGGTGTTGTTGGTACAATTTATCATGTCTAACTTTAACTATGTGGATTGTGGAAATACGCTTTTAACGGAAAATTTTTCAGTAAAAATAAATACGAAGAGCATTGTTAAAAGTTACAGCATGTTTTAGTGGATGTCGAACTACGTCCTTTCAAGCATGATTATATTAAGGCAAAAAATACAAAATTTAAAATAAATATCCTTGTTATTGTACTTCATATTCGATATATTGACGTTTGCCCATTTGTTCTAAAGTTTCTTCAATAAAAATAAAATGTATTTGCTAAAATTCTATAAAACGCTCAATAGATCCACGGGCGCATTATTCAAACGGAGCTTTTACCTCTGATCATTGCAACTAAGTATCAACCCAGTGCTAATTCCCCGTTCGAGGCAGTATAAAATTGCAGGCATTGGTTGAAATGAGTGTTCAATAGTTTTTTATTTTAATAAAGATAAACAATAAATATTAATCATTATCAGCATCTATTCAGGGTAGAAAAGATTGTTTCTACCATTCAAAATAAATGCATGTTTTCCTTTCCAATTGGTCAAATACTCTCCAAGGTCACCACGAGATCAGGTGCCAGCCACCACTCTTTGGTTCAGTTCAGTGATTGCCAAAAATGAAATACTGTACCACTTTTTCTTGGGGTATATTACACCCAAAGTCAGGATATATTCGCTTATTTCTTCTATAGGAAGAACACTATAATTTCTTCCCCTGGCATGTGTAATAAGAGCTAACATGATTCTTGGAACAGGAAAACTTCCAGGCTTCAGCTAAGTGGAGATTATCTCCAAGCTAAACTCATTCTGAGAGAGGACGACGAGAAAAGGAGTATTTTGAAAAGTGTGTTTCAAGCAAAAATGAAGTATTTTAGGTTAATTCAAATATTGATTGCTCTGAAGCTGCTAGCAGTGATAATATACGCAGCCTGGTGTCTGTATGTAACAGGGGGTCGGTCGCAATATATATGTGAGCATATAATATAAATATTATGACCAGGGGGTCCAGAAGGTCTTGCGTTCAAGTCTCCCTTGTGACATGATGAGGAACAAGTGTAAATTTTGCCGGAGTTTGTAGTTCCCAATAAGAAGGAATAACCCGCCGAGAAAGGATTTAAAAAATGCTGTAATACGGCATTTCCGTTCTCATGCAGTTTTGTGGCTGTAGTACAACCACAGCATGGAAATATAGACTTTGACTTTGCCGAGGTGCGGTTTTAGTGGCCAAAAGAGCATTAAAACCGCAGATGAGTAAGCTGAACACTACTGCATGCTAGACATTGGCGTATGTCCGCCACAGTACGGGAATAAGGTCTTATGAAAATGTATTCTCGGTGGGTAACGAGTATTTTGTTAACCTGATCCATTTTCAAGATCTTCCCATCATCATCACCAGCCTTGGGATCCTCAGCTGCATCGGGTTCTGCATTGAAGACGAGGTCTTCAACACGGTCACGTGTGAGCGGTGTAAACAGAAGCTGGGTCTGCAGGACATTGTGGGGCATGGGAATGTATGTCCAGTTCAAGAGGGCCACTCGGGATATCCGGTTCAAAAGGTTTAAAGAAGGGAACAGAATTTCTTTTTTTACATGGAACTTTGTTGTTGAAATAAATGTTTAATACTATCTGCCAGTACAAATAAACAGTCTCAATTCTCTTTTTGTTTATAATGCTTGCTCTGAGAGGAATAGTATATTTGCCAATGCAACGCATGCAAAGCAAATCGACCACCTATATTTAATTTCTAATTGGGTGTGATTTAACTCTTAATTGTTTATATCCATCAATGTTTTTTCTAGGGCCGGAACGAGGCAAACACTCCATTATGTCTCTCATATCTGTCAGAGACTCCGCCTGTACAAGGTTAAATATAAAATAGAGTATTTAGTATTAACCTTACGGGTATAGGGTGTGATACTCACTCTATTATTCTTCCGTTGCATTTTCTTGAGTAATTGAGGTTTCATTTGTTATTTTAATCGCCATGTCATAAGTTGGTAGCTGATTTAATTGACGATCACAGGGAAATTAGTTGGATTACGAGACGGTTGATCAAGTTTATTACTTCTCACATAATTTGGCGGACTTTCCAGCATGTGCCTAAATTTTGGGGTTTCATTAAAAATGCTATCATAATATAATCCTTACCCGTCATTTGAACCAAGTTTTGTACAGATTCGGGGAAATATAAGCACACCATAAGGACAATGTAACAGCCAATGCCAGTAATCCATAGGACTGAATGAGAAGAAAACATTGTACTGGGCAGTCTACATGTATACCCTTGGTACTGGGTTAGTAGTATATACAGTATCAGGTATGCATCATTCTATTTACCGTTAGTTTCTTAAAGGGAGGCAGTTAAAGGGAATGTTTCCTTCTATTCATTTTTTGGTCTAATTCCAGCAACACTCGTAGTAAATTAAATTTACTGTAGCTTTGCCTTTTTTAAATGTGTAGTTTAAAATTCCAAGATTCAAGTTCCTTACCGAGGGCTGGCATTTTAAAGACAATTCCAAGAATAATTACAATTCCATTTACAAAAAGCACTGCAATACCAGGTACCACGATGTAATTGACCCAACTCATAATATCGTTATTATAATTAACTTCAAAGAAATTAAATGCTCTTTTCACAACTGCCAAAAACTCAACTAATATTTTCCTGTTTTAGATATTTATAAATTGTCGTCTTACATGGTTCAGGTTTTTTGCGCTTCCACTCGGGTCGTTGAACAGAATTTGTGGCAAAACAAGAAGAGAATCTTTTTATTTTGTTTAGGAACTAGCTATATATTACTATGCATTATAATTGTGAGAGAAAGAAAAGGGAAGAACAGGAAATTGCTCAGCATGGTTAAATACCGTCACGCAATAAAATCTAAAAATACATATGCAACTATAATCGTTGTAGGAAATGATGTCATGGGGGAAAATAATCAACCGCCCTGAATGATGTTTAGGTGGCACGTGGTTGGGCAGATGGCGCCTGGCGGAGAACTGAAGACATGATTGAGGGGTCCCATGATTGAGCCCCCCTACACCCCCTTGATTGAGCCTGAGACGTCAGTCAGCGCTTTTGCATTAAGCCAAAAAAAATCGTTTTTGCCTCCTCCATTTTGATTATAAAATCATTTTTTGCAGTTTTTTAAAATATATGTCTCCAATCTATGGTAACTGATCTGTGGATATGCTGTTTTCGGCTGATGTATCACTTCATTTCTCAAAGACTTGTCCTATAGGGCCATATAGGGTAGAGTGTAACAATGTTTGCACACATAAAATATTATTTAGTAAAACAGTATTTTTACTCACTCTAATATTCCTCCTGCACTTTGTGCAGTAATTGGAATTGGATTTGGTATTTCAATAGCAATATAATAAGGTGGTGGATGAAGATCACCAGTTCCATCCCTTGTTAGTTGATTTAGTTGTGGTGACGGAGCACTGGGTGGTGCTGTTGGATTATATGGAGGCTGGTAAAGATCACTAATTCGTACATCATTTGGCAGGCTCTCCAACATATGCCTTCATATAGTTAAAGTTAAGAAAAGGAATGTCAATAAAGTAATGAAGGGTAATCATACCCTTCATTGGAACCATGCTCTGTGCAGTACCAGGGTTTGCTACAGCAAAAATATATAAGTCTAATCAATACACCAATGAGGACGGCAATGCCCATAATCCACAGAACTGGAAACAATCCGTTATTATAAATTACCACATTTGGGGTCATGTCTAACTCATTTTTTAAGTTTTAACAATAAAGATAGCATCCCAGTTTACTTCTGTGAGCAACCTCTTTGCCTGAAACCTGTCAGCCCCAAAGAATTCAGATTTATAGTGGCAAAAATGACCGTCAAAAATGACAAAAGTTGCCGGCAGAAATGGTAAAAGTTGCCAATCTGCCAATCTGGAGGATTCTTTATTTTCGCGAAGAAAAAAATCCTCTCTGCGATGTACATTGAACTGTCTACTCCATTTTTGCTCGGCAGGGGCTGGCAGAGATGATTTTTTTTCTAAATGAAATTCCCCGAAGGATTTGGCAGAAGTTCCCCAGTATTACTCATGAATATAAAGACCATTTAAAGAGAGTTACCCCCAGTGTATGATACTTCTTAGGTGCGATTTTTCTTAAATGTTCCAATTAATATGCTTTTGTCACCTCCGTTTGTGGTTCCGAACTTAATTCCAAGCGTAATACCAACTGCAGTTATGATAAGCATCGCGATGGAACATACAGAAGAATAATTGGTCCCATTCATAGTGATATTCGGAAATTAAATGTATTACACGATTATTAATTAACTTCAGTTTTACACTGCAGAGTCGCAGACAAAAAACAACTCAGTTGCTCATTTTCCTGTTTAAAATAGACGAAAAAAACACCAAACGACGTTTTTAAAACTTAAAACGGACTCGATCCGTTCACCCACATTAACCAGCTCAAAGTTGTTTTCTTCTTGTCTCTGAACCGAGGCAATGACGGCCATTGATAACTTGCTGCTGGGCAGTTTTTACTTATGCGTTATTATATATATGTGTAACTTTAATCAAACAAAACTGACTTATCTATGATGAAAAGGAGTATGGATTGAGTATGTTTCTTGTACTGAAAAACGACGTCAAAAAACTGAAATCCTTGTTCGAAGGGCGTGCGCGTATGTAGGTACTGGCATGGCATGGTTTGGGATTTTTTGAGCTTTTGTCTATTGGAATCATTCTGCATTCGTTTGTGCCTTGGTTTGTGCAACATTTTAACACCATTTTCTGGGGTATACAGTAGATGCACATGTAACGTAAAATACCGTCAAGCAATTTATATTTTATTGGCCTGGATCTAGTATTGTCCCGGCGCCGTATAACTTCTGCCCAAAAAAGAAATAAAGTGTAAAATTGACTTTCGACATGTAAATGGTTAATAATCCAATATCATTGATAATTTCTACAGCTGCCAACCCCGCTATCAGAATTATTTTGGGGAGCTTTCTGCTGGGTTGCTATATTTTGTTTGTTTGGCTGAATTGCCAAAAAAATAAGGCTGCACGGATGAAGAGACAAGGACTATGACATTGGCACCAAAGTATGGCTGGTGAAATTTAAGTGGTTGACAGTTGGTGCCAACAAAAAAATGTTTCATTCACACTTATTTAAGCCCATTTAGCACCAACATAGACCAAAAACTACTGATTGCAAGTAAAACACTTAATAAAATGAAACAAATATGTTATTTATATTTGGCACCTTTTTCATTTTCGACTGTTTAGTTTATTTTCTATCTACTCTGGCCACCTCAGAACTTGACGCCATCCTGACCACAGTCTCATAGGAAGGTGGTAGATCCGTGTCTGCAGATGTCTCTGTCTTATCCTCTTCCTCTTTCTTTGGGTCCAAGAACGGACTGCACATAAGGAGACTGATACCAAAGAGAGCTAAGACAACCAGAGTAGGGGTTAAATCTAGAAAATATGTGAATGTGATATATGAAGATGATGTGTAAAGCTTTAAACAATATTGTTGACAGATGCACTTACAAATCATTTGCCCCCTTTTAACCGATAATGTTATTGTCGTAATAACTCCGAGGATAACCAGGCAAACAAGCAGGATAAGGCCTGCAACCAGAGCATTTCTAGCACAATTTTTGGCACTGTTGTCATCCATAGTTCAACCGACTGGAGATAAGAGTTTCCTGTTTCTTAAGCTATGCAAGGGCACCAAATAATACTTTTTTTTACAATAAATATGGCAAAATATAAGTGGGCGCAAACTTGACATTCATATGCACACTCCAGGGCCTGCAGAGTTCTTATGCATGTACATTATCATAGAGCACGACTAAATTACTCGTATGCATAATTTTTCTAAATAATTTTAACGAGTCGACCACAACAACACCTGAAACTGAGTTTTGAATATGTGTGCAAAATTGGTTATTAATATGGCTGCGCTTGATTTTTAATGGGTCTTTGTGGATTTGGCATACTCTATGAGATGGAATAACGAAGTAAACAAACCATATGCTTGTACACAGAGTTATACTTCAAGATAAGTAGCTCCGTGATGTGTTTTACTGGTAATCGATTAAAAATTTAAAATTAAACAATATCTATAAAATACGTACATAATTACTCGTAAATGAACTTCTCATTAAACTGGAAACATTGCAGCACCTGTAACGTAATTTGCATTGTCCTTTAGGGTCAAAATTGATAACATATTACAATACTCATGCAGGTGATATATTTTGTTCTTCTTGCTCTTCTCTTCTTTTACTCCTGTCTCTGAGGTAGGCACCCAACTTGCACGAGTAGACGGCGGCAAAGGCGAGGGCGAAGCAAAAGATGAGAGTACCAAAGATGGCGAAGGGAACGTATCTAGAATCAACGGGAGTAATTTTTGTACCGACATACAACGTTTTCATATTTAATATTTATTATACTATGCCGATCTAAAATTAACTATATAAGAATTTCATCGAGTTAAATGTAAACCTTTTATAAAGATATATTTAATTGCACTTGAGTTCAATTTGATAATTACAGTAATATATGTTATTCTTTGTATTCATTAGAAGTTGGTTTAAACTAGTATTCATTCTTGATTACTTACGGATAGGTCGGCTTAACCTCTTCTGCCTCCTCTTCACAAGTAACACTTCCTATTCGTATGGAATGTCCATCAATAACAACAAACTGATCACACAACAACGTTGGATCTTCAGTTAATTTTACTTTGTCATAATGTTCTAGAGCACGGTACAATTCCTCGATACTGTGTTCAGTGTCTTTGACAACTTCATGGCCAGTGGCCGATAACACCAAAAGCAACATTATTCCAAATTTTGCCACCATAATTAGTTACAATGCACAGCATTAATTGCGACGTTAGAAAAACGATGGTGTTAAAACAAGCTGGTTGGAATATGTATTATCTGATTTCTACCCCTCTAACCTGTTTTGTGCCTTCTGCGAGTACGTTGAGGAGGAAAACATATCGTACGTTTATTCATGCTTTTGTGGAGTTGAACGAGCGAACGATGAAGAGCTCGTTTTTTGCGTGGTTGGTTTTTGCGCTTTTGTCTACTCAGCTGTAAGTACTCCTACATGTGTGTGCTCCTTTATTAGGGGTTACCGTGGGTATGTTGGTCTAGAAATTGTTGCTACACTCTCGATCTTACAAAAATCTTGTCGTTCATGTCCACAGTCGATCTAAACATGGTCTGTCGTCTGTGTGCGCGACAAAAAGAAAGTTTTCGCCTAAATTTTGGCCAGGAAATGAGACTTTTCGCTCACCATTTATAAGTTAGTCCATTTAGTCATTACCGGTATATTCCTATGTTCTTCCGTAATTAGAAATATTAGTCATTTTTTTGTAAAATGATTTCTAAGTTCAAAAACTGAAAACGGTTGGTTTATAATTATACGCCCTTCAATCTCAATCCGTATATCCATACATCAATTTAAAGAAGACTTCCTTTTTACGCCTACTAAATTTAACTCCCGGAGGATGACTGACCCGCACATTGACAACATATTAATAACCAAGGAAGGCCAGATTTATGACCGGATACTTCAAGAATGCGGAAATCGACCATCTAGTCCCCCTTCAAAGTGCACTTGAATTTGCTATCGACAGATGTAACCGATTGGAATGCCAGCAAAACTGGTAAAAATCATAAAGAGCAAAATCTTGTTCAACCTAGAATGTACTCATATTGTCAAATATATTTCTTTAGTACTGTAGCGTCACAATTAAAGCGCATCCTTGGCCTACTTAAAAGACCTTCAATGATCTTGTCTCATTCATCGGTGATGTCTGTTGCTGCTTCTGCAGCTCCTGTGCTAATGATGTCCAGAAAAGCTATTCGATGCACTCCTTGTTACTGGTTAGGTTGTTGACTCTCCTGAAGCTGTTGAGGCTGATGCTGACCCTGTATTTGCTGCATGTGTCCTTGCTTGTCTTGTCCATGTTGGGCATGTTCTTGCTGCTCCCGATTTTGCTGAGATACAGTCCTAATATGATTCAAGAAAGCACTTCCTGGCAGCAACATCTGTGCCATTGCCAGCAGTGGGTTATTTGCCACCTCAGTCCCACCCAAATTGGGCAGAACAAGATTCTTCCCATGCTGCTGAGCCTCCGACCCCTCACTCGATGAGTTACTGCTGCACCGGCTGCCCAGGTCTCGGCTGGGAGCTCTTGGCTCAGTGGTTGAGCTGGGCGAGGGGTAAGGTTGGTTGGCTGAGCCGCCCCGCGTCTTCTTGTCCTTCATACGCCGGTTCTGGTACCAGATCTTGATCTGTCTCTCTGTCATGCTGAGTTGTCGGGAGAGTTGCTGGCGGCGAACACGGGTCAAGTATCTAGAAGGATGATAATATATTATTAGTTTGGCATTTCTACATAAGGGTGGGTTACTACCGATCATTGGAAACCAGTTAGGCAGTAAATTTCATATAAAGGAAACATCAACGGTAATTTTCCAGAACATCATGTTTTTCTTAAATCTTTTATACATTTTCGCCTGTGGTCATACAGCTGAACTTTGAGTTATAGTTTTGAGTCACATGGATATTTCCATTCTGGCCTATTTTTCATGCATTAAACTTAATGTAAACTAAAAGGCAGTAATAAACTTGAATAAGATGCAAATTGACACGTTTCCAAGGCCATAAAAAGGTTTTAATCTCAAAAGCTTTTGAGTCATTTGTTTACAGTTGAGTTCAACACAAAATATACTCACTGACCCACAAGCATATATAGTTTTGAAAACAGTGGCAACCAAAAATAGACCACTCTACTAGATTTGGCCAAGATAGATACCGGATATGAGTAAAACTGGCAAAATAAATAATAGACTTTTTATAACATCTAAGTTGACTTACTTCACTTCCTGAAACTCATCCTCAAGAAATGCCACCTGCTCATTGCTAAAGGTTGTCCGAGGTCTCTTTAGAGAAACTGTCTTCATTTGCTGATTCAAAAAGTTTCCAAATTTCACAGCATCTTCTGGAGAAAGACCATTGTGCACGTTGGGATTAGGAGGACTACCCTTATTGTTGCTCTTGGCAGTGGGCTCATCTAGATCCTCAGCCTCCGGTTGGGGAGTCTTCTTAGGGCGGGTTGTCTTACTCATGTGCATCCAGGCATAGGGATCGCCGGAAGCTACTTTTCCAGGCTTGGTCAATGGAACAGTTGAATAAGCATAGGAGCTGGGTGTGGATGCTGATGGAGCAGTTGGATATGTATTAGAGTCACCATGAATGCTTCCATGGCTGCCAGGGAAGCTTGGAGCTCCAGGATAGCCATATGGGTTAGTGTTTGCACTTGCTGTGGATGCAGCAGCCTCTCCATGAGCTGTAGGCAAGGTAGAAGTACTTCCAGCTGCTGTGGGTAAGGCAGCTGCAGGGTAAATACCAGCACTAGATTGCAGGCCAGCTCCGCCTGCCCCAGGGAACATATTATGGTTATACATGGCACCCGGATTTCCCTGGTATCCATAGATGTTATGAGCATTCCAATTCCAGTACTGCTCTGCAGCCGCCATCATTGCCATATGGCTATTGTTGACATCTGGCACTGCCCCTGTCACTGGACTGGTTGTCCCTTCAGCTGTTGGATAGCCGTCAGAGTTGTTGTAGACTTGCTGCTGCTGAACATTATGCAGGGGTGGGTTCCGCTGCATGTTGTTGAAGCTCTCCTGAAGGAGCACTTGCTTCTGCTGCTGCAGAGCCAGGTTAATCTTGTTTGTGCTGCCTTGAGCCGCCACATTGCCCAGATTGGCCTGTGGCCAGAAGTGATTATAACCCTGCTCGGCAGCATTAGCCATTGGTTGCTGACAGTTCTCTTTGCTCTCCTCATTGGACTGCGCTGATTGGTTGTTGCAGTCATTGCTGCCAAAGCTGTTGTTGTCCACATGGCCGGGGGAGGCCTCATGAGAGTTATTGGGGCTGGATACATTGGGAGAGGTATTGTTGCTATTTGAGGTATCGATCCCACTGGTAGACACTGATGGGTAGTCAAGTACTTCCATTGCAATTGTTTAATTACAACCATTAGTGTTTATGTTCACATCCAAAGCTTAACTAACTGACGGAGAAAAAAACTGTTTTGTGGGTGCAGCAACCAGTCACTGATCTTGATATTATTTTTCCAAGACATTCTCAGATCAATGGATCAGCTTTCTTGGGCCCATATCAAGGGCCTAACGGACGTTGAGCTGCCGTTTGAGTCCCAATCAAATGACGGTTCAGCGCCAGCCAGACGACGTTTGAAAAGCCAGTCTCAGCCAAATGTAACCAATGGGAAGTCCTTACTAATTCTGGAACTAGTCTCTCTGTAGATAGAAAAGTAACGTGTTTCCCATGCCAAATAGTTCTCTATAAACCAATTACTTGCCCATAAATACGTCGGGCTTTGGAAAGAGAGTCAACCAGTTTAAGCAAGCATACTATAACTTAAAATTGAATGGTAGTCGTCAGCAAGGGTGTGTAGTTATAGTCGACTTGGTCACAAGGACAAAACCAAACATAATTTGTAACTAAGTGTAACTGTAAGTAATAGTTGGTATACCAACTATTACTTACAGTTACACTTAGTCGTAAAGAATCTGCAACCGTCAGAAAGTGGAATGGAATTCCATTGAAGATGTGTTGGGCATGTGTTGGAAGCCCTTTAGTCCGTCTGAGGTGAGGGGAGAGCATAATGTTATTTTTTTAAATGCGAAGTACAAACTCCGTAATAGTACACCTAATATTATACTACACTATATTTACAAAGAAGATATTAACATATATCATCATCAACGTGCAACGATGTCAAGTTTTGTGCATGGTCAGATATTTTATGTGTACAAATACAGTAGGTAACTAAAATGGTGCAATTGTTTAGTAGATGCCATGAAAGTAAATTCAATATCATTTCATCCGCCTTGCAGCCAACACACCTTTGCATGACATTAACGAGCAACAGTTTTATTGTTTTTCAAGGGTAATTCAAGTCTTCACTAAAAATATTAATTAAGAAATCGTTGTTATGACCATTTTCATGGAGGTGAAATGTTTTGTGAATTCATAACAACTGCTCTAAGATGCACTAGTAAGGAGCTGTAGGCCTTTACTTTCGGGACAAATAAAATGCTCACAATGTATATGAAATCGAATTTTGCGGCATCTTTTATCTGATATAATGTTCGGCGACCATAAGAAACATATTCTTTTTACACATTCACCGACAGGTAATTTTAATTTGATTTCAGAATGTCTGGAAATCCCTCATTCCCGCGCAGCTGAGTGGTCGGCAGTATGCGGTCTTCGTTCAACAGGATTAGCTGGACGTCGGCAAAATACAAGCTCAACATTCTCTTTAATATTACTATTTTACATGCATAATATGTGTTTTCTCTTCCTTCACATAGTACACTTTTAGCATGTTGTGTTGCATATCTGCACTTAAATATAACTACTTTATCCATTTAAAGGGAGTATTGTCCGCTTGGGAGTTCGGTGTTGTTATTGGCCGAGGAAGGAAGTGCTCTCCGTCTTAAAAAGCGGCTGTTGGCCTCCTGCCCGTCAAACAACGGTCTGCTGGCACCTGGTGCCGGCCCCCGTCCTCTCCAAGTACCAAAGCATCCCTGCATCGCCCTCAGGGCTCTCCTACCCCACTCAGGGCCAGAGACAGGTCAGTCAAAGGTCCGTGTACTCATTCTCTGGAATGTAGCACACAAAACGAGGGCCCTGTAATGGGGTCTCTCGACAATAAAGGCCTTGCCCTCGTAAGAGTGGTGGCCATCTCTAACAACAATTTCACGACGGGGATCCCCCGTAAAAAGGGGATTTACCGAAAACTTGATGAGAGGTTGCGTGATTCACCTTCTAGGAGTTGCGCAGCCAAAAGGGAAAAAGGGCCAAGAAGCGGTGCACACAAAAATCGCCTAAAATACTCAAAAACGGCATTAAACAGCCCATTTAAGACCCCTTTCAGGACTGCTCTGACCATTTGCAGCATATTTAATGTAAAAACACGGCAACTGTTGCCTAAAACAAGTTTAATCAGGATAAAAAAAGTATTTATTTTAATCCGACTTCTTTACCCCAGATCCGACTCCCGAGCTCACGGGACAAAAGCAGGGAAGTGAGACAAGATGGAAGGGAAACTACGTACGTACAGACAACACTAGTACTTGAGCGCACGCGGTAAAAGAGCGGGAGAATCAAAAAAGAGGGAGAGAAGATCTTCCCAGCAAACACGGAACATTGAAAAGACTGACGCAGTTTTATTAATGTTCAATTAATTATACATATTTTAAGGCCTAAAAATATGTTGCTATAATTTTTGCAATAATTCATTGTTTAATTAATATTTTCACAAAATCATGATTATACTGATTTAGCGAATTAATAATTCATTAATAAATAATTCCTCATTTCATTACTCTCCTGTACGTCTTACAGGCCACTAAACTGTACCAACTTGTTACTCTGCTGCCGCTTGCCAAACTTCCCGCCCTGAATAGTGTCTTTGTAGTAGCGCTGCCCGTATGTGTACAGCCTGGTCCGGAGGTACATGCTGCAGAGCTGTTTCTTCAATTGGGTCGAATGAAGATCATCAAGGTCATTGGCACTCTCCACATCATGTTCATCGAGCTCGGGGAAGGTGATTGCTCCATGGTGCTTGGCGACAGTAGTGTACAGCTTCAAGGCCAGGAGGGGTGTGAATGTTATTCGGTTGCCCTCAAGTCCAGTGACGAGCAGCCTGAAATTTATATTAAAAGATGTACAAGAATTGTAAAATGTAAACGAAATACAATTTACATTAATAAAATTGTACCTGAAAGCATGCTCGCACAGCTCAACCAGTTTCAAGACTGCATCTGAAGGGTATAGCAAGCCACCGCGAGACTTCACTGTGATGAGGCGCAGTTCAGGACGGAGATTTTGCCGAGGATAGAGCGGATCCACAATTTGTGTCAGAGCATCCAAGCAGGGTCTGCAATCGTTCTTCTTCATGACCATTCTGATGACAAATCCGCCGATGTAACCCGTCACAGAGCTCTGTAGGGCGGTGAGTCTCATGGTGGCAATGAGTTGGCTGGCTTCAATGATCTCGTCAGCCTCAGCGTCTGGAAGCTCTTGTACCTCCCTGTCCGTGCCCCTCTCGGTCACAGCCTCCTCTTCTTGGTCATCACCGTGTTCCACTTTGCCCCATTTTGGGCGGAGGCAAGTGCTCATCATAGTTGCCTCGAATTCGACACAATTGCCATGAACAGAAGCCCTTATACTGTTGTGCAAGAGTATCCTCTTCATTGTCGTCGTGAACTGCACGGTGTCGGGGTTGGTATTCCACCCATTACGACCTGTAAAGAGATATATACCAATTGCATTGGCTTTAGCAAGGAGCTATTTATAGGATAATGTGATTTAACATTCATTACTTTTAATAAGTAATGCTTTAATTTAATTTATTGGTACAAATGTAGTTACATTTTTACATACCGCGCACTGCAGAGAAGAAGAGTTCAAGGTGGTCTTGACTGAATTTGTAACACAAGAGGAATTTGAAGCACTTGTCCTCCCGCCCGAAGAGCTTCTTCGCAATTGCAGTGATGGACTGAGCGGCCAAGATGAGCCCCCTAATGAACGTGTGCCTCTGGTGCTGCATTAGACTTCTTCCTGATACGTCGGTTAGGCCTTCAAGGTAGCTGTAATGATATACGTAATACATTTACATTCCATAAGAATTTGTAAAATTGGTTTTGAAATCTTTCTTTTTGGCTAATAATAAGTTAACATCTCAAACGAATTCTAAACTTAAGGATTTAACTAATTAGAGATATTACTTTTATGTACCCGCCAATAATACATTTTAAGCAATCTTTGCAGAGTCATTGGCACTATTTGTTTTCTTAAAGAAATGTTCCGTATGTGTAAAATAGTTTATGATGCCATTTATTTGTAATAATTTGTTGCATTTTTTTAATTAATATATACCCGCAGATGTCCTTCAGTTTTTCTTCCCAGGTACCCTGCCACAGCGGTGACAGTGGCCTTTTGAAGCCTTTCCCTCGAGGAGTTTTTGAGTTGAGGAGGTCAAAGATAGCATCCATGTTCTCCACAAACTCAGCCGTTGCCTCCACATCTTCAAATCCAGGCTCTCCAACTTCATGGAGGAAACGCAGGGCATCTGCCGTTGACTGGCTCAGGGTCTATTATTAATATAATCATTTATGTTAAGGATGAATGTATACAATATATATACGGTTTATAACTGTACCTGTACTGCAACTTTCACGTTCATCTTATTCTTGGTAAAATTGACGTGCCGAGAAGCAATCTTGGTTCCAAAGTTTAATCCTTCCCGCTCTTGGACTTCCACAAGACGGGCTAGCAGATCCCACTCAATTCGACGTCCTTTCTTATCCCTAAACACTTTCAAGTGTGCAAGGGCATTGCGGGCAAGCTTTAGCATGTGGCACACATCAAGCATGAAGTACACTTCAGAACCATACTCATCATTGATCCTCCCATTCAGCTCGTGCTCCGAGTATTTCACACCCAATTTTCGGACTGCTGACACGTTCACCTTGGCACCATCGGACACAATCCCGTGGACACGGAGACCGTTTTCAGAGCAGAGCTGCAGCGCCACTTTAATCAGCCCAGCAAGGCTCTCGCTGTCCATGTTTTTGTGGTAAAAATACCCGATAGGCATCTTCCACCTCGCTGTGAAGGGAAAGAAATAAGATGTTACGTTATTTTTCTAATATTCTTCTTATGATATTAATAAAATTATTTATACAATGCACTAAAAGGAGCATAACGGATCCCGACAATACCAATGATCTGTTTGGAGTCCGGATCTAGTTGTACGGAAAGTTACAAATCATTTGTAGAACTGATATTACTCATAGGTCAGCATTTTCGTTTACTAATAATTATGAATAGTCATTATTGTTAACAATAATTAAGTTTAGTCAAACCCGAGAGATTCGAACTCTCATCTCTGCCTGTGCAAGATGCACAAGCAGCGCTTTGCCATTAAGCTATGAGGTTTTAATGACTGAAACTTAAAGTTGTAGCAATAATGGCTAAAAGGCACTATCATTTGAAATAAATGGACTATTTTTAAGCCTTGTCATACTTACCCCCAATGCCCACAAGCATAAATACCAGGGCCTCAGATGCTGCTGTCGAGGTGTTTTCTGGCTGGAGAAGAGGACCGTAGTCAACCCCACCCTCGTATCGTCCACTTGCAGGGTTATACACGCTGCGCTCACGAATCTTCATGCCGTCAAGCATAAGACAGCAATCGTGAAACCTCCCATTTCCCTTGCCGCTATGCTTCAGCTCCTTGAAGACGTTGTCCAGGAAACCAGGACTGCAGCTGACGTTGGAAGTCCACTGTCTCAAAGATCGTGCATGAGGGAGGCAGAACTCACTTCTTAGGTATTCATAAGCACGAGGCGAATAGAAGTGAATTGTCAAGGCCATTTTCTTAATCTCCTCTGAATAGCGTCGTCCAGTTGAAGGGCGGGCAGCATTCTAGCAGAGAAACAATATTAAGTTGTAAGAGATAAATTATTTTCTTCAATAAAAAGCTCAATTTAGAGCAGCCAATTTAACCTATTCACGGATCATAGCAAGTGCCGGATCCGTCAAATTCTAATATCCGTACAGAACAAAAGTATTTTTTAAATGCCCCTATTTCCTATAAGTAATTATGTCCAATGACTCACATTCTTGTTTATATAAAAAGAGTTTAAGCCACCGGTCCACCCAATATTGTATGCAAATTATCTTTACATTACTGTAGCTGTGTAATTAGCACTATTACCTTGTACTCCGATTTAACAACCTCAAGCGGCAGAGTTTTCAGCCGCTGCTGAAGCATCTCCATTACACTTTTTGGGAGAAGATTACTCGGTTGTAAACTGTCAATGAGGTCCTTGGCACCTGTAATGGAAATTTGAATAGTTATTAGTAGAGATGTGCGGGTACCCGGATCCGCAGATCTAGCCTGGATCTGGATCCGGACCCGAAAATAAAGATGATTCCTAGTCCATTAGGCCTTAACTCTAACTTGAATGATTGAATATTATACACCCTAGTTTTGCCTCACCTGACAATTCCTTCTTAGTTTGCACCAGCGTCTGTTTCAGAGACTCGCATTCCCTTTGAAGTTGCTCCTTCTCCTGCCCTAGACGTGCAAAGTTCTTGGGTGTACATGGCTTGGCGTAGTCGTGTGAACTGGATGGTGTCCAGACGTCATTGGGGACGGGGACGAATCTGTCTCCCTCACGCCAGTGCTGGTATGGATCATCAGGAGTTGTGAGATGAGCTCTCTTTGCAGCCGGTGCCTCTGGAACATCTTCAGGAGGGAGCAGTCGAGTTGGAACAGCATCGGCTCGTAGCCTTTTCCTTGCAGTGGTCTTAAAGTCGGTGTCCTAAAATATTGAATAATGTGAGTATGTGTATTTGTTTCTAATGAATGAAGAAATATGTAAGAATATTATAAATCCGAAAAATGTTTCGTAATGTTTGGAATGGACAAACGGTAAACTATTAATGAATGAAATATTAATGAATATTATTACCGCAAAATGCATGTTGCAAAGATACGTATGACCTCCATTACTGAAGTGTCTCCGGTCTGCAGCTTTAATCCACAGTTGACGGCGGTCCTTGGCGTCCATGTTGGCCTCACTAGGGAACTTGTGGAAAGTGATGCCACAGTCTTTAGTCCACTTTGATAAGCAGCCTCTTGCAGCACAAGTCATCACCATTGTGAGTTACAAGTTGTGCCAGGCATAGAAATGCACTGTCTGAAAACGATTGATATAAAAAATACAAATTACATGACAATTTACGAGTTCAGTTTTCTGTAAAACAACACACCAAATATATTTATCGTACCTTGCACGGCTCCGACGCTTCTGATGTGGCTCTTTGTTCAAGAAGGGAACATTCCTGACTGATCCTGTTTGGCTCGCTCCGTGGGCACGCTC
This sequence comes from Tisbe holothuriae, assembly GCA_900659605.1. Lineage (NCBI taxonomy): Eukaryota > Metazoa > Arthropoda > Copepoda > Harpacticoida > Tisbidae > Tisbe > Tisbe holothuriae. The sequence goes on from LR139873.1 coordinate 17,299, forward strand.
CCTGGGCACGCAGTCAGGCAAAGCATGCGCTCCCCACGTGGTCACGGGATTGTTGATAAAGGGGAAGCACTAGCGCACCGACGGGACAACAAGAGGGAGGTTGTTTAACGCATGCGCGGGCATCGCTGTGTCAATCTCTGTGTGGGCATTGGGGGAGTGTTGCTAAAAGGATGTGTTGACCACATGGGCATGAATTATGTAATGCTATGCATAACAATTAAGCTACTAATTAGTTTTACAAAGGAGCCGATAAATGACATTTTTATAAATATAGTAATTATAACATATTTCAAATACAAGCCGCTTGGAACAAATAGACGACTTCAAGTATGAGCCCGGTTTTAATGGACAACGCCTACATGCCCCAAGAAGCCAGTATTCTTTAAAAAATTAAACAGTTAAACACAATTTTTGTATTCTTCAAATTTTCACTTTTCAACAGTTTCGTTTGCCGTTTGTTTTGATGATCTCTGGCAGGGTTGCCAGACGATATTAGGGGAAAAGCGCCAAATGTTTCCTCAAAACAGTAAGGAAACATTTGGAATTGGTGCCAAACACTAAATAGGCCAAAATTTATTCACTACATTGATTTCTGTCCCAAATATATTTTGGGGGCGCCAAAGGGGTTAAAATGGTACCAGTCTTACCATATTTGGGACCTTAATCTCCAAATCTGGCAACCCTGAATTCTCTGGTAAACCGTAAACAACTGTGTTCCACTCGGAACTTTCATCTTCGAGCATCACGAAATCTCATCAAACCGCGGAATTTCTCAATATCGAGTCACAAAACCTATAACCGGAGTAGCTACTTTTCCATGAGTGTTGACACAACATTCGTTATTTCCGCAGCAACCTTTCCTTCTTGTCTCAGTTCGATGGACAAAAGGGACAAAACCAGCGTGGCACAAAGTGCTTAAAACGCCGAATTGGAGTACGGGCTTCTACCACGCCATCGGCATCAACCACGCCTACGGCATCAACCCCGCCTACGGCATCAACCACGCCTACGGCATCAACCACGCCATCGGCATCAACCACACAACAATCATCAACAGTGTCAACTGTGGTAAGAACAGCTACAACAGTTTAGTTAACAGCATTACTGATATGAATCTCTGTTCCAGCATAATGGCGTCTAAGAACGCAAGTGGCTCGTCCCTGCCGGACAAGGGGACAAAGATGATGTTCAGCAAGACGCTGGAGAAGGAGCAGCCCGGCGAGACCGCCGGGGCCCAGTTCTTTGCCAAGCTGGCAAATAAGAACAAGAAAGCGGCTTCCAAGGTCAGGAAGGCTAAGCATGCGGTGGAGAGATCACTGGACGACGCATACAACATGGGAGACATGGACAAGCTCCTAAAGCAGGCCGCTGACAGGTTTGGCAAGCGACTGGTCTGGAAAGCAAAGAGAGTTGATGCACTAAAAGAGGCGATGCTGCCGCACGATCTTGAGGAGAAGATCACGAATGACTTGCACGAGGTAAGTTTAATAATCAAAGTATTAGTATATTTAGCTTGCAAAGCAACGCTCTTGCAGATTAAGGAGGGCGTCAAACTGCCTGGATACGTCTATCCCAGGCGAGAGCCTGAGGAAGCCGCAACCACGGTTACCGGCGCCAAGAGGAAGGCCAACGAGGGCACTGGGCACACGCCTGACGCAAAGTCAAACAGGACGACGGACGTCGAGATGGAAGAGAGGCCAAGAGACGAAGACCTCGCAGAGCTGGACGGAGAGCTGGATCAGGAGACTGCGGATGGTGACCTCTGCAATGTCACCGCCTGGCAGACAAGCGGAGAGGACGCAAAGGAGATGTGGGACGTTCTGCTTGCCACTCTGATGGATGAGCAAGATCTGCCCGAGAACATGTTCGACATCGAGGGCATTCAGGCCGACAAGCGGATTAAGGTATTCTACCTGAACTCAAGGGTCCGCGCAGACAAACTCCAGACGTGGCTTGTACAGTACGCTGACAAGGCAGACACGCCGCTCACTGTCTCCTACGCGGAGAAGAACAAGGACAGGTTGGCAAACGGGATAACCTACGAAGGTAACTTAAGTGACAAATGTGGTATCTGCTCACATATTACCAATTACAATAATGCTTTCAGGGGTACGAACTATCCTTGTAAGGCTCGTGATCCCAAGCTCCATGAATCGCTGGACCCTGGAGCAGGTGTACAACGCGTTCGTGAAACGCAACGGGCTAGCCGCCGTGGGCAAGATGACCATGGGCGGGCGAGACGAACAGTCGGAGAAGAAATCGGTGCACTACGGCACGGGCAAGGCAATCAGGGTATGCACTGCATACGTGGACTACAAGGTCATGGAGAAGATCGGCGCGATCGCTGCCGCCGGCTGGCGCACGGAGAAGCACCGCTCAGCCAACAAGGGAGAAGAGTTCAGCACATCCCGCTCTATGTTTGTCTTCAACGGACCAATCGGAAAGTGTGCCGTGAGGTACAACCCTCACAGGGTCCTGGCATTCATAAATGGATGCAAGAAGGCAGAGGCGGCCAAAAAGGCCTAAGAAAGATAAATATGTTCTTGCCAAATTACCTTATATGGCAAACAATAAAGCAAACTCTCTATATGCTAAAAATCTTCATCAACGGCATCGATCGCTTTAATACGGGGAAACTAATTCATAACCGTGAGCACGTAATGCATCTTTATTTGCAGACACCGCAAAAGCATCTAGTGCCGTACAACGCAGCAAGCCCAGCCGTACCGACTCATCGGACATGTGGTACTGACCTCACCGCTGGAAAGAAGCCCATCCCAAGGCCCCCGGACAGGCTCATCCACGGAGTAGAACAACTAGGACCTGGTTACCATAAGGTAATGCACAAAACACATTATCCAGTTGATTATGGCTAGCAAGACTATCTTAGCAGCAAATTTACACCGTAGTATGACGCCGGCTCTAGAAGTAGGCACTCTCTTAAACAGGATAGACATAGCACTGGTACAAGAACTCCCTCTTAATAAGGAGAGACTACCAATGAATGTGGGTAGAACTAACATCATATCAGGTGGAACTAGTCCGAGGGCAGCAATTTATGCAAATCCTTCGGTAAACGTTATACCATGCGTACATTTAACTACACCGGATTTGGCGGTGGCCATCTGGCAGCACTCTAAGGGTAGAGTAATGATCGTGAGTGGTTACATGGACATCACGCAAGACCAGTACATTTTGCTGAATAAGCTGAAAAAAGTCCTAGATGAAGCAAGGCGACAAGACTTGTACCTGATTATCCACTTGGACAGCAATAGTAACCATGTTGCCTGGGGTAGCAATAAGAGCAATGCAAGGGGAGAAACTCTGCTAGAATTCATTCTACAAGAGGACCTTTTGATAAAAAATGAGGATCAGTACACCTGGCGCAATCTTGAGAAGGGAGCATTCACTTGCCCAGATGTTACACTAGTAAATGAAAAAACTAACCTACTGATTGCTTCATGGTCGGCCCAATTTTCCATAGCAAGCGATCATGCCCTTATAAAGATCAAGACCATATTAGACGGCGAAATGCCCATGGTCTATGACAAAAAAACTACAAACTGGAACAGCTTTTACAAAGACTTAGACAATGATAACTGGAGTCATAGAAGGAGATACAGGGAATGTAATCTGGAAATTGAGGGTAGGAAGTTCCGTCAAGACCTCTGTCGATCTTTACAAAGCAATACTAGAAAGAAAAAAGCTAGAAAGAAAGTTATCCAATGGTGGGACAAGGAACTCGAAAACAGTAAGCAGGACTGTCGCCTTGAATCTCAAAAAGTACTTGAAGACACGAGTAGGCCAAAAGATAATTTAAGACAACTTAGGGCAAAGCATAGGAGGCTAGTCCAGCATAAGCATAGAAATGCGAGACATGAATATCTGAATAATATTGCAGATGCCAGAAGCGTAGCACAGCTGTGTCGGCCGGCAAGGCAGAATAACCTCATTGGACTGCTTAAGGACAATAATGAAGTAATCCCTCCGGACAAGACACTAACTTTTCTATTAGACGAGCACTGTCCTGGCAGCTCGGTAATTACCCCCGAGCAAAGGTATAAGCCTAGGACAGACCATTGTATTACCACGGAAAATGTGAAACATTTGCCATTCCTTACACTCCAAACGCTAAGGGATGCTATTAGAAGTTTTGAAGATAAGACTCCAGGTCCGGATAATATTACAGCAAAAATGCTAAGGAATCTTCCGCAAGTCCAACTTGAAAGGCTCCTGGTATTAATAAAAATATCCATAGGACTGGCCTACGTTCCAAGAGCATGGAGCGAGAGCACAGTAATTTTCATCCAAAAACCGGGGAAAAGAGACAAGAGCTACGCCAGGACGTACAGACCAATAACGCTGTCATCGATTATAGTAAAACTTATTGAAAAAATGTACATATGGCACCTGGAAGTAACACACTTTAAGTACAAGGAGATGCATCCAAGGCAACATGGATTTAGACAAGGCAAATCGGCAGAATCAGCAATAGCGGAACTGATTGACGACGTCGAATCAGCAATATACACTGGTCAGATATGTGTCACAATCTTTTGTGACATTAAAGGAGCTTTCGATAACTTAGATATTGATGCCACCCTGGAAGGCATGCGCCTTAGGCACATGCCAAAACTACTAATTAACTGGTTCAGTGCGTTCCTGAGAACTAGGACAGTTAAAGCTGAACTGCATGGCGAAGTAGAGGAAAGATCACTATCAAGGGGTAGCCCACAGGGGGACGCTTTCAGTCCAAACTTCTACAATATAGGCGCAGAGCCACTAGTGTACATTGTTAACAAGAAGCCAGCAACGGGCTCTCTTTATGCAGATGATGCAAGAGGGACACTCAAGGGCACAAACCTGCAAGAATTATGCAAACAAGCGCAGAATTTGGTTAACGACATGACCTGCTGGGCAGACAAATATGGAGTAGAATTCTGCACCACTAAGACAAAAATTATGGTCTTCTCAAATAAGAAAATTATGCCAAATTTACCACCAGTATACCTGTACGGCCAGCCAATTGAGACAGTTACATCAATACTGTATCTAGGGGTCACAATTGACAACAGATTGAACTTTTGTGAGCACATAAGCAACAAAATTGAGGCAGCAACAGCAAAGCTTGGGCTACTAAGAAAAAAGATATACGATTGCAGGGGCCCTAATCCCCTATGGCTAAAATACGCATACGAAGCAGTAGCTGTACCTACGCTGACATATGCATGCCACGTCTGGGCTCATAGAATGAATGCTAGTCATAAAAAGAAGTTGGTGGACCTCAATAGAATGGCCTGCAACATCATAACAAGCTTTGTTGGCAGACCTCCAACAAACGGTTTAGAGATTATCCTAGGAATAAGGCCACTATTACTGACGATAGAGATGAGTGCAATTGAAAAGGCAATAGCAATTAAGGGTAAATTTAAAACGGCATGGAATACAATG
>LR139874.1:0-22710 GCA_900659605.1 Tisbe holothuriae
AGCCCTGCGGGGCCCTATGCCCTGTGGGTCCCCTAGCCCTGCGGGAGCTCTAATTTCTCATGGGGCATCTAGAAGATTATATCTAACTGGGGAAACCATAAAATGTGAATTTCAACATGATATGTTGGATATATTGGAAATAGGATGAGTTCTAGAACCATGCCAATTTATTTGATTATTTCATCAGTTGCAGGCCTACTTTACTCTACATTTCGCATTAGCAAGTGCTCTGCTTAATTCTCACTCTCGCATCCTTCTAATAAACGTCACTCTCATGTTGCAAACAAATGTGCTTCAAAGGGTCAACGTCATAACAAACCAGAGTATTATACGTGTTGTAGTAACAATGAATAAACAGTTTTGAGCATAATGACAGCAGCGTGTGCCCATGTCTATCATCACGGGGTCAGTGGGACTCGTTCACTTTCGACAGCTGAAACCGTGATTCGATCCATATGATGTTCTTCTGGGTGGGGGTTGTTGTGCATTTGTTGATATTCTGCTACGTTTTGGCGGAGGATAAAAAGGACACGATCGAGGGTTTGCCAGGGCTTCAGAGGGGAATACAGGTGCGATTTAAACTTTGCTTGAGGCATATATGGTGTATGTTTTGCTAATAAAACAGATGCATTGATATTCATTGTTAGTGTTCAGGATTGATTAAGAATCAAAGAGGTCGATGTTCTTATTTCAACTGTCATTTTAGTTAGAAACGGAATGGTCTCAAAATTAAATTACTCCAATCAACCACTTGATTGGCAATGAATATAGAAATATGCGAGTTCTATGGCCTTGGATCACTGTTGATTAAATATACTAACAGAGTCGAGCTCCTTTCAGAATGTCCTTCCGATAGTGGACCCAATCGGCACCCTGTACGGCCGCGGCTTTCACAAGCGCTACCTCACCGATCTGGCCGCAGGCCAGAGCGACTGCTTCTTCTTCGACGAGCTCAGAGAGAACCAAGTCCTTGCCGTGCATTACATCGTAACTAAACACGCTAATTAACACTAATCACCGTTAAGGACCTTGTTTTAGATCGTCACAACGGGCTCCCGTGGGCAAAAGATGACTGCGTCCGCATGCATCCTGAGCCCGACAAAACGCAGCATGCAGCACCAGAAGGATCAAAATCAGGGCATGATGGCTGTGCACGTCAAGGAGGCCGGCGATTACGCTGTCTGCATGAACAACACGTATGACATAATAGGCCTATTAAGTGTATTAATCTAGTTAAACATGTTAATGATGCTCTAGATATTCCAAGATTGCAGTGTCCGGAACCCGGATCCGGATATCGTGGGATCTGGAGATTCAGCCGGCAATTCGTGACCTTCAGGAGGTGAAAAAAGCGTCACGGGAGTATCAACAAGACTCCAAGGAGGTGGAGACTGGCATTAACAAGGTTAATAAAAAATCATACTAATTAGAAGTATGTTAATTAGCTGTCATTACAGGTTCATGGAAAGGTTTTGAAACTCCAACACGAGCTGTGGAAAATCTCGGGAAACTGGAAAAGCGATTCATATCGAATCGACTCACTTCAAAGTAAGAAGCCAATAAACAACATATAAAATTAATCCGTTCCAACTCCTTTCATTCCAGCAATGATCACCCGCTGGAGCCTCATCCAGACCACTGTGGTCATCGTGATCTACGTCGTACAATGCTACGTCCTCAAGAGCTTCTTCTCCATGGAGAACTCGGCGGCCACGAGGATGGATCACAATCTAGAACGGTTCACCTAGTGCAAAAGACACTCTGATATACTACGATGTATTTAAAACTGTATGAATAGAGAGCGTGGTTGTATGCATTAAAAGTCGTTTCCGAAGAACCCGTTCATGGTATCGGTGACGTAGTGATCAATGATGGACATGGCCTTGAAGTACTCGGGGTGCTTGGTGGCGCGACGAGTGTGGGTGAAACTGGAACAAAAAGTGCACATTTTAGAGTAAAAGAAAAGTATTTTGATCTCATTTTCGTACCTTGTATCGAGTTTGTTGCCCTTTGCAAGCACCTTGAACCTGCTCCAGATCCTCTTCCTCTGCGAGTCCATCTCCATCTCGGCGAACTTTGCGCCCATGTACGGCACCTGAGCCAGGATCACCTCCAGGGCCTCGCACCCGATCGGCGTGTCCTCAAACCGGATTCGGGACTGGCTGATGAGCTGGCCAACGGGCGGGAGGGTGATGTGACTGCAAGAACAGAGATACATTAACTCAAATATACAGGGCTAGACACGGTTTGCTTACGTGGAGAGTGCCTCGTAGATGACCCTCGTCTCCTGCTTGTCCTGATCCTCCTGCTCGTAGAAGAACGTCCGGTGGTTGCCGAGCGCGGGAAATTTGAACACGCGGCGCATGATCGTGTCCAGGAAGAAGAAGTCGAACAGCCACTTTTGAAAGCTGTCCTTATCCTGAAGGAGAATTAAGATGATACAATGACCAATACGTTACAAGTTAACTCACCTTCTTGTCGAACATTGGCACAACTTCCAGGAACTCCTCGTAGTAGACGTACTCGTTCCTACAGTCGAGATACTGCATCCACTGCCCGTTGCTGTAGAACTCGCTCGTGCAGTTGTTCATGACGCGCGCCTGCTGGAACTCGTACTTCTCGGTCGCGGTGCGCCCGGCCAACGACTTGAGGTTGTGCTTAAAGTCGTCCTCGGTCGGGATGGGCATCAGGAAGCTCATGCGTTCATTCAGATCGTATTGGAGGCTGGAATTTACCTTTAAATAAGTATTAATTGGGTTATAAAGGCATCAATCCGTACCTAAAGTTCCTGTAGAGCTCCCATGCGTCCTTGCAGCGGACGTCGAAGAAGGTGTTCTGGTCCACGTACATGATGGTCGTCCTGTTAAATAAATTATGCAATTAGGTGATTAATGAAGGTTAATTAGCGCTAATTACCTCGCGTAGTAGAAGATGAGCATTCCCAGAATGATTGTGAAGGCGAGCGTGATTCCGGCGGAGAACACCTTGATGATGCTGTTCCAAGGGGGTCCCGCGGCAGCTGCTGCAGGGGGTGCGTTGCCGCGGCCGCGGTTGGTGCGGTGGCGCACGGCGGGGTTGTTCATCTTGAAGAAGAAGAAGTCGGGTGCCTGATTCGAAAATGTCTTCAAGTCTTCAATGTTGTCTTGAATGTCTTCTGAAAACTCAGTTCCCGGTGCGGTCAAGAAAGGAAAGGTTGAGTTGAGTTATTTTGATTGCTGAGCGAGATGAATTTTAAATCAAGTTTCGCGGAGATTTTGACGGAAAGATTTTTTTCTTTCGGAGAAAGGAGCGGAACGTTGGAAGGGAACATCACGAAACTTTATTTTTATACATATGGTAACTTATTAAGAGTACTTTTCGGCCTAATTCGTTAATATAAAAGACATGCATGTCTTTAAAAAATTAGTGCATGCTCTTCTGAAAGTGATACATCGATGGCAGACATAAATTTCAGTAAAACGTTTTACAAAGTGCTACTGTAGATCTTTCCATTCCCATTCATTTTATACAATATATAATTCATCAATTTGACACTGACTTTCAAGTGGGATCGATTGTTTTGAAATTATCCATGCCCCAATTGAATACGTTTTAGAACTGGAGCTTAATTTACGAGGCACGAGAGAACTAGGAAAACGCCCACTAGAAAACGCTAGAAGAAATTATAGAAGTACACGGGCACCATTGTTTATGCATTGAAACCAGCCACATCAGAGAGACCCGAGACAATTGAAAGCTCAGTATTCATGCTCAAGGCCTGTATTTGATTAGTTTGATGCAAGGAGATGGGAAATAGTTTATAAGATTTTTATAGCTTGTCATGGTTTATTTGAGCATTGTATACCACATCCTCACTTTTAAAGGATACATAATTTTCAGACCAAGTCCCGATTCCAACATGAATTCCACCCGTCCTAATTATACACGTCCATTGCCAGAAATTGGACTTTCTCTCTCCTTCTCATCCGTGGGTCGACCATTTTGGCAACAAGATAATTTATGACTCGGAAACACAACATTCTTTATCCCAATTTCACTCTCGTTATGGTCGTGTTCACGGCTGGTTACCCATTTTATACTCAATAGATCACATTATTATACTTCATAATTTAGACACTACTTGCCTGATTGACGGGTGTCACAATGAAGCAAAAACACAGGAACGCCCAAAAACGGTTTCAAATCATTCAAAACAAAGAAACGGTTTCATGCTGTGACGACTGAAGAAGTCAATTTCCGACTTCCAAGAAGTGATAAAGACGATTGGACGTCATATACAAACGAAAATGCGCAACTTAAGTTACACCTACTTAATATTTGTTTAAATACTACAATGAAATTGCTTTTTATATTCCCTCCATATTTGTCAAAATATGCCGTTAGTCCTATAATAACTTAAAAAGAGTCATCATCCTAAAGTAATCCTTGCGAATACCTTTGCACGCGCACGTTCTACACAACAGCACCGCGGGTGTCCCAACGAAAGAATAATAGCAGGCACTCTCTGGAGTTGGGCCCCAAAACAATATCTCTCATTTCACCATAACGTTTTGCTTTTGGGCATCTCTTCCTCTGTTAAATTTGTCTGCCGCCGGCGGTACAAAAAACGAGGCCGACGCCCAACAATGTACTCACAGAAGAAACGTTTAAAACTCTTTTTTGGTGGGTCAGACTGTTTGGATAAAAAGCAGTCGCTTTTAAGATGCCTGTTTACCATATGATATGATCTTGAGTAAATGCTTTTTATGAAGTCTTAAAATGAGATCTGAGACGGTTACAACTGAAAGTCATGTCAATTTTAATAGTTTAATAGTTTAATAGTCATAAAGTAACCGTTGATGATCTACTTTGATATCATTGTTTCGATGAAATGTTTGATTTGGTCAAATCGAGACGGGCACACGATGGAATTCTATCGCTTTTTGCCCATGAATATTTCAGAATCACTCAATCAATCTGTAATCGAACTAATGGATTTGTATGTCTAAAAAGTTGTATGTGAATAGTATAGTTTTGTAATGGTTCCTGTTATGTAAATGCAGCTCGTCAGTTGATTATTCCGGGTGACAATAATGACACCGTTTATCCAAAATTTGTTTGGTGTTTGTACCGCGTATGTATTTTTCTCAAAGAAGTAAGCAGCTAGCAGTGTTTGTGTATGACACTTTAAAACTGTAATTTACATACGATTTTATAATTATACACTACCCAGTATCTCTCATTTATGATATACAGTGAAGGCTACATGCACCAAACAGGTTTTGCAGTCAATGAACCTGCAACGCTTGCACATTTCTTCTTCTTCTTCTGTCTGCACTTTAAATAGACTTCTCTTCTCCCTGCTGCATTGTCTCCGATTAGATCACATTTACATTCCAAACAGGCTACACCTACAAGATGGTTAATAATAAGCACAAGGCGGCACTTGCAAAGACTAGATATTTATAATGACATACATCGCAATAGTAGATATTGTACGTGTAATTTTGGGTTCTAATGAAATCCCGCCTACAGCTCTTTTATTCATGTCTCGACTGCCTTTTGCGAAAGTCATTTTAATAGAGCATGCATCATAAGCTACAATGTGACTAAATCAGTGTTATGCTTAATAGAGCTTGACTTTAACCAGAGTTGGATGTGGCTATTTTATCGTTTAATCATGCCTTAATCATCTTCATTCCATTGATAAAACGAGATAAAAGAAATGATTAACTCTGGTCGTTATCATTATTGGCAACGCATAAAACTCTTTTCTTTTCGGATTTGGCAACCAAGTTGTAACTTTTTTACTGATACCCATAAATCATTCTTGCATTTTGACGATCAACATTGATAAAGGATAAATTTGCATGGTTAGCTGTTATGTTTAAGTACAAATTTGGCTGTTACGGCCATTAGTTTCTACTTATGTAAGGAGGGCAACATCAGTACTTTGGGCAACATAGTGTTTAAGAGGCCTTTTCAATTAGTCCCTCACAGCAGGGTAGTTAAATTTTGCATGGAGGAATTTTATTTTGAATCTAGATAAATTTTGCTAGGTCGAACGCCCCGGAGAAAATTGGCTTGATAGTGATCAAAGAAAACGTTTTTGTAATTATATTATTATTTAACGTTTAAGTTATATAAAAATATATAATTGAATATTGTTATTCTGACTATTAACAACTCTCTGCATGAAGAATATGACACTTTTACGTAATTTCAATATTAACGGGCCGATTTGTCTCGCATCAGTACTCCTAATACTAAACAAAATATATTCAGCAAAACAAAAAGATACTCGGAGTACGTAGTTATGTGTCAATTAATTTACGGAATATTTGGAATAATTATCCGTACTGTATTTTTGTTTTGAAAGTATTTATTATGAAGTATTATAATTGGAACTAAGATTATTGTTCACAAAAACGCCTATTTAAAACACTGTAAAATGTGAAACGCTGCTCTAGAAACCTTTGAAGTGAACTATTAAAACAACAATGCAATTATGCCACTCATTAAATATGACTTGTGAAACATATTTTCCTCCCTTTTTAAATGATATGCAACCTGCCTTATAATTACAATTAACTGCAAGCATTGCCCTCATTAACTTTTATATCTTGTGAAAATGATCTCTTTTTGTATAAAAGAGACCGTTTTAGGCCCACTTGCAGCTGCTTCCGAACTTCTTCCTTATCACACTTCTTCTATTTCCAACCCCGAGATGGTTGTCAAATTTGGACACAAAGGGAGCTCTAAAACAGCGGAAGTGGGCACACAAAACCACTGACGTATACATCAATTATAGCATTATACGTCAATGCTGCGTTACATAATCACGGCGTGTAGGAATGTTTTCGTCCTGCTTTCTCAGGCGGAACTATGTGTAGAGTTTGATTTTCTTGAAGGAAACAATAAAGAACATAAATATATTATGACCGTTGAATAAAATAGGCCAAATTCTGAGAAGTGGTCAAATGATGCGAATATTACGTCATACTGGATTGAGAGATTCGTCATACTTTTTATCTCCTGGTCAAAATTCCGACTCAAATACTTTCCTCTTTTAAAAGGAAGCGAAAAGGGTTCATTTTTAGTTTTAAGTAGTAGTTGAGAATATTCATTAACCATGGGCTTGTTGTCCAGAAATATTATAGATAATAGTTTTAGAGCAGCATTACATTGGACAGAGAAGATAAATCATTTCATGCTGCAATTTCTCTTCTTCTCTATTTTTCGGTCTGCATAAAAGTGTGCCTACTTTATGCATTCTTCACATACCGAGTAAACATCATGGAAAGGTCGGATGGTTAGAAACATTTTCTTTGCAGTCTAAATATTTAATTTAGCGCACTTGCTAATGTGTGGTGCTGCATTGTTATGCCTGTAAACCACTACTGGGCATGAACCTGGATCCAGCCATATTTGCCGGATAATAGCGTCTCTATCAAAACCATATGATTTTGTATCACACACCACACAGCTGAGTATGAGCTATTCTCTTTTTTCATGCATAACTTTGGAAGTGTCGATTGATTTTCAATTAGCAGCTTGCAGCTGTAGTCAAACTTCGATTCAGCATAGAAACCGAACAAAACAAGGCTAGAAGCCTTATTCTTGACGAAAATTGCCTCGAATTAATATTCCTTTTTAAAAGCCACTAATGACAACTTCGATTAAGCCAGGTCTTATATGATTGTTTAAGAGACTTGCTTAGGTAAAGATATTACAATTAACTTATATGTAACAAATAAGTAACAAATAATCAATATTTATGGCTCTATTATACGCTCAATCTTCAATCTTCAGCAGTCCTTTCCCTGAAGCACACAGCTTAACAAAGAAGCATGACTTGGCGAAATGGAATAGTCCTCGGGTCCTCAGCAGTACTCTCCACATTAGGCTGGTCTGTTATCATGTTAGGATACCTTCTCTATACTACAAACACTGAGAAACCAAGGCATAATGCTACATCAGGTAACTTATACTACCAGTAGTAACTACGTAATAATACTGAACAATCCTTCAGCTAAGATTGAAACTGCATGGACTCCTTGGCTTGCCTGGAGTCCTTGTAACTTGTCTTGTGGTCAAGGATCCATCAAGACCAGGCAACGAAAGTGCATGCATGTGTCTGGAGCATTCCTGGATGGATTACAATGTGGACCAGAAACAATGCTTGAGCACAAGGATTGCCCAGTCATTACCTGTCCAGGTATAATAGTACGAATAGGGCCAATTTTTATAAATAATGTTTTATGTAGAGTGGAATGAGTGGCAAGTTTGGCAAGGCTGCAGTACAACATGTGGAGATGGGATCAGGAATAGGGAGAGAGTTTGTGCAAATGCTGATGGAAATTATTTGGTGTCACATGAGCAATGTGATGCCGGCAGCTATATGGAACAAGAGGGTTGTAATGTCATGGAATGTGCCAGTAAGCATCATAAATTTACATTTAAATACATTTAAAGTGATATGAGATATTCAGACTGGGCTGATTGGCTTGCATGGAACTCCTGCTCTACTACATGTGGAAGCGGATCACAGACAAGGAATACAGAATGCCGGTCTGATAGCGGTGTAGTAGTGACCGGCTCCCGGTGTGACGGATCTGTCCCACAGGAGACCCAAACATGTCAGGTGCAAACATGTCCTTGTAAGTAACTAATCCTCAAATATATGTTTCTTTTTGTAATATTAGTGTTGCAACTTCTGATAGAATGGGCACAGTCAACAACATTAATGTTAAAAACATATTTTAGCATGGGCAACCTGGGTTGCATGGAGTATCTGTTCTGTGACATGCTCTACAGGCGATCAGACTCGTTCTCGTGTATGCAGTGATCCTGTGCTTGGTACGGTACCTAATGCTAATTGTCCAGTAGGATCCAATAGTGAGCAGCAACCTTGCAATGGAGCCTTACTTACATGTCCTGGTAAGAGATTTAAAACATCAACTCCACAATATTATACACTTATACATACGTATAGCAGATCCATCCACCTGGAGTGTTTCATCTTCTGGGGTTTTGCAAGGAAATGCAAGTGAGAATATTTTCAGATAACTGCAAAATACATTCTTAACTAAGCAATCCTATCAGTTGATGGCCCTCAAAAAGCAATTGATGGCGACATGACTTTGAATAATCATCTGTATCATGCCGGTACCAAAGATCCAGCTGCGTGGTGGCAGCTTGATATGGCCACAGAGCAAGACGTCTACAGGGTGCTGCTCTTGGACAGGTGGGATAATTCAATGCACAGGTTCTATGACCACCAGGTTCGGGTTGGGAACACACCTACCACAGGTACACAAGTTATCATGTGGAAAAGCGTGTTTATGTTGTACGTAATGCTTGTTCAGGTGGTCCAATGGCAATCACTTACAACTCCATATGTGGCACTATGCCGATGACCCTGCACAAGCCCAGAAACTACCTCATGGAGTGTAGTCCAGCGCCACTAACCGGTCGGTATGTGACCGTCCAGCGATCTAGCTCTAATGAGTGGCTGCACTTGGTGGAAGTCATTATCGACTTTCAACCCACAATTGTACCCAGGACAGATATGCAGGGTAACTTAATTTAGAAGCAAACTGTCATAAGATTAATATGAGGCATTGTTAACAGCATATAAGTGTTTTCAATACCACCGGAGAACCAACACTCCTAGTCTGAGTGTGTCCAACGGGGTGGCCACCATGTGGGACTGTCAGGACATATGTGTGCTGACAGCTGGCTGTGAGGAGTTTCTGTACAACACAGCTAATGGAGAGTGCAGGACAAAGGCAGCTGCGGCAGATTCGAATAGGTTGTTTGGAGGCGGGTATATCACCGGGTTTAAGACATGTTAGACATTGCTATAGAACACATTAAAGTATTATAAAATTGGCCAAATATGGGATTTAGAGTTTCTCTCCATTACTTGTTGGACCACCCTCGATGTTAAAGGCAGTTTCTCGTTTGGCCCAGTTTTAGTGGTCAACGTTCAACATCATATAACGCACTCCGTGGGAAATGGAAAACAGTTTGATGACTACCGTTGAGAATAGAGTCTCAAAACATGAGTTTATATCGTGTAAGTGGAGATACATCATTGAGATTCCTCTCATGCCAGCAACATCGTCTGTTAAGGGTATGTCACAGAGCAAAAGAAAAAGCCGACAAAACTCACCACAAAAAGTTTTCTTAGATTTTAAATAAAACCTTGATACGTTAATGAGAATCAAACCTTCTTTCTGGTTAAAAAAAGTTTAGCATATTACTAAGAGATTCCACACGGTTAAATTAATTCTCTCTGGGACAAAGACACATCTCTTTCAACCTCACTCATTCTTTCACGATTTGGGGCTCAAAATGAAACCGAAAAACTTGACATTTTTGACAGTTTGAGTGAAAAAAGTTATAGATAGTTCTTATCTTGGAATGGAAAGTTTAGCGCGTCTAGCGCTACTTTTAGGTTTTGTCCGAAAAACTTTGTCTATCCTATCAAAAGGGCTACCAACATTATATGTTACAGTTCTTCATTTTGTCTGTCGTGTTTAACTCAATACCGTATATAATGTGCAGCAATGTATTATGGGCCCAATTAAAATGTTATCACGGTTCATTGCTACATCTCATCAGCCCTGTCAACAGATCATCAAGAATATTGTCAGATATTTTAGATATAGTAATTCCTGAACGTTTCCCTCCCAGAAGCTCCAATGTTGTTATGGTTTACTGTATTAACTATTAACTTATTAACTTTTGCTACTTTAGTCTTGTCAAAGTTAAAATTGATACCTATGAGGGAAATTACTACATCCTCAGATGCATAATTGTTCAATAAAACGATCAATGTCCTCTCTATTTTAAGTACGATGCATTCTGCTGCAACTTTTCTTTTCTCATCCTCTTGACCATCCTAAAAATGCAACAAGTATTCGACTCCTCCTTTCAAAACGAGTATCGTTTTCTTCTTTATAAAAGGAGTAACAGAAGTGACCCATAAATCTAGATGCAGAGAGAATGGAACATGCAGTCGCCTGCTGGGAAGAAAGGAGGCTGCAAAAAGTGGCATGAAAAAGGACCCCACATACAAGTCCAGAGCATTCCTTAACCGGGTCATTGTTGCCTTCTGTACGACTCTATCCTTTTGTCTCAAACACTCTTGGTAGTCATTGGTTTGTTGACCTCTTTATTCCCTTAGCACACTTTTTCTGCATATCCCTTATTAAGCATCCCAACCTACAACATTTAGCAGCTACCGCAGAACAGCAGACATCTCGGCAAGATTGATTGGTCACATGGCAGACAGCAGTCGTCGCACTACAAAATCAAGATTGCGTCTCAGCCTCTTTTTTTCTTCAAAAGTTGCCAATCTCGTTTTATGGAGCGGTTTAAATTCCTGCAGATATACGGTTGGGGGCTTAAATAAAGGTGAATAGTAGTAGGCGACTGAGTGAGTGAGTGCCCATCTAGAGTAGATACACTTTAAGCAAAGCTGACATAGCAGAAGGGCAGGTGCTAATGATTATGTTATGCCAAATGCCAAGTAGAGTTTCGTATCTACCATGCAGAATGTTTTAATATAAAGTACATTATTGAAATTAATTTATTAAATCACAAACTTATAGAGTAAACTGTGTACCTAAGAGCCATTGTTTACTACAGCCATTTATCCATAGAACTAATACTAAAGGGGCATTTGTTCCATCATAATATAAAATCGAAACACACTTCAAACGTATATAAATTTGACCTAAAATGGAATAAAATTCTTCAGTTCTATCATCAACCAAAAGTCGATTTCCTTTTCCAAAGTCAACGAACACGCCCAGAAGATTAAATTGTTGCCCAGTATACCTTGGAACTCTGAGTTTCTCTGGATATAAGAAGAAGATCGTTCATCATCAAAACGATATATTTACACACTTGGATTCTTTCTTTCTTGTTTCCAATCGAGCGGTCAAAGAAGTCTTGGCCCGTTTTCAAAATATGTGGCTGGTTTCTTTTAAATAAAACAACTCTACAGGTACTTACTGTAACTAAATTATTATACATTGAGCTAAATTATTAAGCTTAAATGGCACATAATTGATATGCAAGCACAAGTACAAGACGTATGGTGCCGTATGTTGCATAAACTGATCTGTTCAATTTATTCAAGTAGCGACGCCTAATTGTAGTAATTACAAACCAAAAAGTCGTCGCGTAGAAGCAACGATTTCGCATTCCAGGTCAGAATATTCTTATTCGCTCATCATTTTATGCCTGGGGCGGGAAGTGCTATAAACCCATCCAAAGACTCCTTTTGAGGTTACAACAGACAAAGTATGAATAATCATGTTTATATGCAAATTACACGCCAAATTGTGGGCAATCAAGGCCCCCAAACATAAATAAGTTCTTTTATACTTTCCTGGAAGACATTAGCATTTTTTGCCAGGAGAAAACTCTGTTTTCAGTGCGCATGAAAGATAAAGCGGAATGTCTGATAAAAAGTGATACAGAGGTTAAAGATACCGCCCCTGTGTAAAGCTATTACAAGATTCAAACTGGTCAGAGGCATAGACGTCAACATTGCCTTAATATGCCCATAGTCAGTTGAATCTGTTGGGATTAACTCGCCCTCCCCAAGCACAATTTCGATTAGAGACACTCTTTTTATTGGATTTTGTGTTTACATTTAGGTGTTTTCTTCTATTATAAACGGTCAGTAGCATTTTACCGGCTCTGGTAAGATGGGTAAAAGCTACGATTTCTAAAGAGCCCTTGACAGGATGCCAAAAAAGAAGAGAAGTAAACGAACGTGTCCATAAAACCAGTTTAATGTCGGGCAATGAAGAGTGGTGCATTGGTCAAGCTGTTTCTTTTAACCGTAATTTCGTTAAATTTATACACTATAGTTACTTGAGATTAAGCATAAAAGCATGTCCATTTTGCCTGGTTTATGAGTAATTATAGCTCCATTAGCACCTCTTGACAGGTCGCTGCTACTGACAGTCGGTGATGGAAAAACGCCCATATTTGGATATAAGATGATTTGGTGAAGAAACGTGTTATAAGATTTTCTGGCTTTGGAGTGAATTCAATTTAATTTCATGGCTGTCATCTGTAAAGCGAAACATTACGTAAACTATTAGTCACTTTCCTATCATCAATATCGTTCGGTCTGATACCGAAGCCATTTAAAAGACATACCAAACCCTTTTCAACAGTTTTCAATGCTCACAAACACTCAGACTAATGATTCGAAGCAATCATCGAGATGCCGCTTGCTCTTTTTAATGTTCTTTTACAGTAAATTTACACCGAAGCCAATGACCCAAGATGAAATTAATTTTTAACAGTAATGTAGTATGTAATTAAAATAAAAAAATATAGTAAATCATTTACCCCTGGATTAGTAAGTTTATGATTTAAGTTATCTCAGCAGTGGAACTTGTAAATGAGTCATATGCAATAAAATTTCAAAGCTTTTTTTTCAATTATGAATGACCAAAATGTTCCATCTCGGTTTGTAGTTTGCACGATGTCCTCTTGTCAGACTGATGAACTTTCTTCAGCTTGACGGTTGTAGCTTTTGGATTGGCCAACAGAGCATGCGAAATGGAAATGAACTTGATTAAAATGGGTGAATACGGGAACAAAAGGCAAGTTCAAGATATGGCTTTTTAAAGAGTGTAATAACTATGCAAATTTGGCTCCACGTTCCCTACAGGCCCACATTTCTGAAGTAGGAAAGATGATACTATCTCAATGTTACATTTTACGTTCTTATCTTTCCGGCATATCGCATGTTTTATCTCTCAACTTCTTCTTGTTGTTTTCTCAGGCAAGCATTTTGGACGCTGCAGATATTAAATTAACAGTATAAAAGCCATCCACTCCAACTTGCTCTTTCCGTTATTATTGATGATCACAGTTCCGAAAATATAATGACAGCTCAGCAAACACTTTATTTATTTCCCTTCCCAAACAAACAAACACAACAGTTATTGTTTGAATGATGCCACCAGCCGCGCGTTCAAATCTCTTGGCGGGAAAATGGCTTGCGGAGAGCCGCCCACTTTTCCTCCTCTGAGGCACAAAGCGGAAAGAAGATCGACACAAAACAAAGAATGTAGGCCTTTACTTCTGCAGATATTTTACTCAAATTTAACTAACAGCAATAGATCATAGTTGTAACGAGCTAATAACATGTTCCAATACTTTTTCCTGACCATTTCTTGGAAGGTCCAAACTTTCTTTTGACCACATCTCTGGAGTTGCCCCGAAGCAGCAGCATGCAGCTCGGCCTCATTATAGTGCGCATCTCTCTCTGGAGCACAAGCAACGCTCCGAGGCAGCAACAGAGATGACTTCAGTCGTGTGCAGACATTCAACAAGACGAGATCTTAAAAGGAGTGAAGAAACTAAAACACTAGCTTTTGATCAAGATGCGTCTGTTGGTTCTGCTGTCTGTTGTCGTGGCTGGGGTGACGGCTGAGGGGCTGTTCCAGTGCGAGGCCGAGGGATTCTTCAGGGACCCGCAGCAGTGCAATGCGTTCTTTAGATGCGTCGCCTTGGGGAGTGGGTATCAGGTACGGTCGAGGCACTGTGGGTACTAATTAGAATTAATTATTAGAGACGTATGCACAGTGGGATCAAAGAGAATATTTATGTATACCACTGTCCTTATGAACTGGTTAAATTACTTATGGTTCCATTATATTGTTTTGCTTCTGTAACCACTGTGCGTTGGCGGTGCTTAATGGGTTTATTTATGCGGTCAATGCACTTTTGAAACTCGTATTTTGCTGCTGCATTGGAAATGGACATATAACCGGCTGCAGATGAAATCTGAAATGCAATTCAGCAAAAAGCTCATTTTAAAGACAATGCAATGTGGGTTTTCTGGGACATAAATTATGGTATTTTATTGATCTTTTGTCATGATTGATGTCATAAATTGAATGCAATAAAATGACAAAATATTTTATCATTGTACACTGATTGAAAGTCAATTTTTCCATGGGGATATCGTAAAACAATAATGGGGTCAATGTCAAATAGCATATTATAATTGGATATCTCTTTATGATCAAGACCCAAAATTGGAAGTTTATATCGTATATAAAGCATATAATAGGTAACGACCCTGAGGAACTTAAATTTTATTGGTCCAATTTCAATTACTTCACAAATACAGACGTACTTGCACGCATTCATTTTGCATTCTTAACCGTCAACAGGCAGACAAGATAATTATTGGCACGCCACAACGTGTCTAACCAAGTGTGGAACTGTTGCTGCCAATAAAACTTCTTTACAACCTTCCAATCAGCAAATGCCGCGTGAAATCCATCTCGACTTGTGAGAAACTCACGACTGAAGAATCTCTGACGTAATCTGATATGGCACGGACGGAGTTTTAGGGTTATAAAAAGCCGAGATGCACGACGACTGGGAATAAAAGGGGTCAAAATGATATAAATGGGTTGCCAGGTAGAAAAGACAAAGAGTGATTATATGCTTACTTCTTTATGTTGTCTCTAGAATGTTAAGACATAATTCGGTCATATTATGACGCAACTTTATGAAACAATTTAGCAAATTACAGTATATCGTACATATATAATTTGCATATACGCTGCACTGGCTACTACAACATTGAATCAAACTTACATGATTAATCGCATTGCTCCATTTTAGGTGTACCGTTTCAACTGCCCGGCTGGCACCGTATTCGACCCCTACATCATGGTGTGCAACCACCCCTGGGCCGCCCCACCCTGTGAAGAGGAGGAAGAGGAAGAAGAGGAGATGGAAGAGGAAATGACGACAGAGGCCACCGACGGGGAGGGGGACAAGGACAACACGTTCGTCGTCGTCGCGCCGGCGTTCAGTTATGAGGTAGGCTGGATACATTATGTAAAAAAACATAGTCATTAAAATAAACTATTAATCCTATTGGGAACACTAACTGGAGATTGCAAGATGGCCTTGATATTGTAGGATAGAACAATAGTAAATAAATAATGTCTGCATGACTACTCGGCGTATGATGAGAAAGTGATCTAATCAGTATACTCCTAAATTGCATTTTATGTGCCTAAGGTTCCTTGTTTGACATAAATGAATATGGAAAATGTTTGTTTGTGTGCAATGTCCAGCATTTTCGCGTAATATGTATCTTTAATTGTTCCTGATTAATACGTCAATGCATTTTGTGTGTTTTTAGTGCACCGCTCCCGGATTCTTTGGCCACGACAGCGACTGCACCAAGTTCTGGCTCTGTAAGCAGCCTGAAGGCGAGACTTCCATCAGCCCAATGCTATTCAAGTGCCCAAGTAAGTTGTTACAAATATTAATATACTCCACTTCAAAACATAATCGTCTGTGATCTTTAAGGGATTTATCTAGAACAACATGATATTAAAAATTAATTAATGCATATACAGTAAACTTACTGTATCCCCCAACTAAGACTTATATGAGTAGAACTGATGTATTTTAGGATTCGTATCTCTTATCACATAAATGTGATCTGATTTTACGAAACGAGGGAGTATCCAGATGGATACCCTCTCTACTTCGATTATTTGTGAAAACAAATGTAATGTTACTGTAAATACACAGGCAAAACGTCCTTTTAATTACTATAAAGTATATCTCAGCTCTGTGTTTCCATATACTTAATTATACGAGAAAAAAATACTGTAATTGTATGAACCGTATGTTATATTTACAACTATGTTAATGCATTTTATTACAAGTCATAAATTGCACTAGCGTGTATAATGTAATCAACAATTAAATTCCTTGTTATATAAAATACAATATTTATCCCTTTCCAGTCGATTACGAATTCAGTGAGGAGACCCACCGGTGCATGCCCAAGGACGTCGTGGACTGCGACAAGACGCCCGACCTCGGCCGCATCGCCTTCGACCCAGTGCCCGTCCAGCTCAGGGTCAGGGACCTGCCCGCATTCTACGCCCAGTTTGCAGAGTACTTGTAATAGTACTACCATTGTAGTTCAATTCATGGGCTTTAAAAGAGATGATATGCCGATGTGTACATTGGCATTAGACTTGTTGCCAAAATAGAATTACCATGAAGTAAATAAAAACACAATGTACTGATTGATGAAGTAAATACAGGAAAGTTTATATATGTTTCTAGCTTTTATTACGTCGATCAGTTTTAGGGAGTTTCATGTTTCAACAGGAAACGAGAACAGTAAGTTATTATAATATTATAAATATTTAAGTCACTTGGTCAATAACGTCATGTAATGGGGCGAAGGCAATTTCATGTTTATGTTTATTGAAAAAAGCAATGCGTTGATAGATGACAAAGATAATCTACGATAATAAAAAGTAAGTGCCTCCGAATATTGCATAAAGTTTTTTGTTCAAGTAACCAAGTAAGTCTCTTTACAACTCAAAAACATTCTCATACCTATAATTCCAAAATCAGTTTCAGAGTTGCTGTGACAATTGACAATGTAAGGGATCTCTATCTATAAACAGGTCTAATGAAATAGTTACAATTACATAAACTAGTTTCTTCCTTTTGTAACTACAAAGACTTCAGTTCACCTTATTGTTTAAAATCACAAATTTATAAACCACTGGCACTAAAAATACATAAATTTTACATTACTTTAGTCACACAAGGATCTTTTGAAATAACCTTTGGGCAACCACAGTTTTTTTTGCAAAGTTAACATTAAATAATTTAGGGAAATTTTACGAAACGGTACTAGCTTTGGTAAAGTGCCCTCTAATTCAGCCAATTTTATCCCAAATGGCATTTTTCCCTTCTTCAATATATTTAGGGCAGTAATGAAGCATACTAAGCATTACACATATTTAACTCTTTTAAACTTATTGTTAATATGCCTTGCTAAACATAACCTTACTTCGAAAGAAGCATTCTCTGCACAGGTTCCCTAGCCCTTTGAGCTACTTCTGCACTTACACTAGCCCTGCGGGTGTCGTAACTATAAATGAGCCTACGATAGATATAGGAGTATATATTACGTCAAATAATAAGCCCCTACATACCCTTGGTCAAATATTGCTAATTTAAGTAACTAACTAACCTAACATTACATTGCCAATTTTACTTACTATGCAAGTATTTAAAATGTATTAAAATGATTTTGGTACAGATTGTGTCAAGAGGGTTTATATCATATCAAAGAGGTTTATGATAATAAGAAGAGGTTGTTGCTGTAAAAATAAATTTAATTGGGTCGAAGACCATCTAGATATAAGAAAGAAAGAGATTGTCATTATCAAAGACGATCCATAAACCAAAAGAATATGAGCACAATGAACTTGTTTGCTTGGCCGTTTTTTGTATAATTCTCTCGTTAGATGGCGACTTGTCTGAGTGGAGAAATGAGCAGAAGCAGCAGTAGCAGCAAAAAAATGAGTGGAAATGTCAACTCTTTGCTCATTTTTAATTCATCTGAGTCACTTTGACTGCTCGCAAACAAGTTCATTCTGATTGTCTGTATGCTGCTCCGCTCTTGTCTCAGTTCGATGGTTTATATATTCTACGTTTCCCTATATTATCTGTATAAAGTCAAAAGAACCTTTATATTTTATATTTCAGATACGTATTTAGCAGTCAAGCAAAAAAAACTTCATAACAAAACTTGTAACTGACGATAAAACCGTAAAAGAGTTGTTACATTTAACAAAAATAAATGTTATTGGTCATATATTCTCCCAGACCATGGCCTATCTAAACATGGTCTACCCGCACAAATTTGGTTCGAATTTCGTGCGGTTTATTTTTTATCATCGAAAAGTTAGGTGAGAAGACAAAAGGAAGAAATGATGAAGCAAAATAGGAGACTCAGGAGCTGAATACCACTCCCTTTTTTCTGCCCGTCTATCTTTTTGGTCGCAAAATTATTTAGACGGATTCCTTACTCAGGCAGACCATGTATAGATGGACCATGTCCCAGACAAAGAAGAAGAAAATAACTTTCCTCAACCTGACTTTCAAATTCCCCAGAAAAATAATTTAGATCTAATCGAGGAAACTGCTTGTAGTTTAATCTGATCCTTAACCTCCCAATATTGCATGTTAGATAGATAGTTAAATATTTACAGGATCTTTATAACATTGCAGAATAAAAGCCTTTAGTTTTAGTCCCATGCTTCAGTCGCATTTGGGATTGAACTCCGAGTAAACATGTTGAAGGTTACCTCAATACTCCTTTTGCTACTAGGTATGCCAAATTTACTCCTACATAACGTTTACAGAATAGAAAAGAAAATACCAAATGATACTTTCTCCCAACAGTTTGGAACAAATGTAACTGTACAGAAGACGGATCAAACGCTGATGAGGGAGGGACAAATGATGGAGAGATCAACACCAATGCAGGAGGTGGTGAGACTGACACAAATGAGGGATCTGAATGTGTATGTACTTGTGATTCTGGTGCAGGTGGTGATACTGATGAAAATGTAGGCTCAGATACTGGTGACAATACCAACGGTGGATCTGATTCTGGTACAGATGGAGGTACTGACAACAGTGGAGGCTCAGATGGTACAGACAATACTGACGGTGGATCTGATTCTGGAACAGACGGAGGTACTGACAACAGTGGAGGCTCAGATTCTGGGACAGGTGGAGGTGAGACCAATGGAAGTGGTGACATGGGAGGGAGTGGTAACAGTGGAGAGATTGATGCCAATGAAGATAGTGGTGGCACTGAGGGTAGTGGTTCAGGTTCTCATTTCCAATGTGCTGATGGCGGTCTCATTCCTGCTGGTGATGAATGCAATGACTACACAGACTGCAATGATCACTCAGATGAACATGCTAATTGTCCTGTTGTGAATTCAAGCACTGACCCAAGCACTGAGGAAGCTTCTGAGAAAAGTGTTCTAGACATCCTTGCAGAGGAGGATGACCCGGATAAAGTGCTCACTGTTGCTGAGACAAGCATGGCTTTTGATCAAACCTATGACAAGGATATGGCCAATGGTACAAGTAAGGCCTTCCATGACACTGCAAAACCAATTGAGGAAGAGGTTTGATGATAGATAATATGTCCATCTTTTCCCTCTATATGTGTTGTGCTTTTTTTAGACTGAAAAGATCATGAGTGAGACTGCTGGCTTTATGAGCTCTACAGTGACCAAATTAAGGGAAGGCAGCATAATTGCCACCGTGAAGAATGTCTTTGACTCAGATAAGCAGACAAAGACAGAGGAAGAGTATGATATTTAGAGGTTTTAACAAAATATGAGAACCAACTATTTTTATTTTAAGGCTGTCTGACAATATCAAGGACAAAATAATTGCAGGGGCAGCAAGCTTCCCAGGGCTTAAAACGGACCTGATCACTGTACAGACTAAAAAAGGTAAACTAATTACTGTATAAGTATTCCAATTTATTATACAAACGTACTACCAATGCATTGTTTGTCTTCTAGTGACGGTCAGAGATTTGGCCAATGATATAGCCTCTGATCTGGGAGTGGAATCGCCCATTGAAGGCACTGGGAACACCATAACTGTGTCAGCTCTGACAATCATAGTCGCTGCTGGTTCAATCCTAATGATGTTTTAGATCGTTGTAAAGTAAAAAGGACTCTTGTATTCTAGGCAAAGGTGGCAATGTATTAAAGAAATGTTCTAACTTTGACAATAAATATCTTCTTTAGCAACTAAGCTGATTATCTTGATGATACATGTACATTTTTATTTTTTGTTTGATTTGCATTTAATTGGACCACTTAGGGTACTATGTATGTACGTTTCTACATGTATAAATTGCCAACATGAGCACAAGCTCTGACGGAATGTTTAGAAAACTGGCAATCCATGCAAGGAGGTCCAGGTTGAATTTCGGCCTCCCGACATCTTCTTTCTCTGGATGTTTTCCAAAAATCTGCCACGCCCTGTCTAGTCATACAGGTGTTAAAGCTCATAAAAGTGCAGTTAGCCCCTGTCGGGCTATTGGTTATAGGCCCTTGCATTTGTGGCATGCTTTTGCATTGCACTTGAAAAGGCAGTGCCCTAAAATATATAAAGAGAGATACCAAAGTAATATAACATGCAAAATTTCCTAATTTATCATTGGAACCACAGATTGTCATTAATCTGTTTCTGGAAGAAGAGGCTGCAATAGTTCTCTACTCAGTAAGTCAAGTGTCTGGAAAAGAAAACATGAACTATTTATTTATTTGTATTCAGCTTTTAAGTACTATGCTAGTACATAACGTGTGCACAACATGTATGGAGTTTATGTACAATTATTAATGAGACCACAACCTTAAAATAGAGGCTCTCTGTATAAATACAAAGTCTAATAATATAATCGTTGTCTGAAGGGCATTAATCACTCTTTAAAAGAAAGTCGGGGTTCGGGGAAGAAAAGAACAGTACACGAATATTTCTATTTCTTCAGTCATACACTTTAGCTGTCACATTGTAATTCATTGTACTAATTTTGTGCTACAAATTTTGTTTTGTAGATAATATAGAGTAATTAAAGAAAGAAAAAGCATAGTTAAAAATGAAAACTCTTACTAGTTGTTGCATGTTGTTTTTATTATGGCAAAATAAAATTGCATTTTAAGTCAAGCAAAGGACATTATTTTTTCGCCATAATTGCTTAAACTAACCCATTACTAAAAGTGGGAGTAATAATATAATTTTAGCTAGCTGTGAGTATGTGACGATGAGATCATATCTTTGCAATCATCCGGTCTTCTGTCATTTCATGCGCTTTACTACAGTAATACCTGAAAGAAAGGAAAGTTTTATGAGGCCAAATTAGATAGGCCTAGGACAAATTAAACAACAAAATAACTTTTTAAGACCACGGATAATCATTATAATTATCAAAGCAGTTTTTTATTGATATAGCACTCATTTGGTAGGGATTAAGGAAGCTATGAACATGACAATGTTAAAGTTAGTTTGATGTGAACTGAAGGCAGCCTACGACAACTAAGGCGTTAAAGAAGCAGTGGAGTGGAATTTACAGACGTAAATCATGGCTGTTTCAATTAACTGGTGGCTTTTTATCATATCCACAATCATAGGTAAGAAAGCGACTAACAAATATTCCATACTTGGCAATGAGCTTGAAGAGACAATGGTATCCTAACTATGAAATATTAGACCAAAATAATGGATATCTCCAAATGCTTCAGCCCCTATATAAATAATGTTTCAACTTTTTCTAGTTATTATAGCCTCCCCAGGCAAGTCAGATGGTCTCAGTTGCACAGATCACAGATATGAATTCGACACCGGTTTGGATAATTACTACAATTGTAGTAGCAACTCAACAGCCTGGATAGGAGACTATGGCCATGACTACTGCATGGGACCCATATTAAACTCAACCACTGGAAACTATGATTTTCTCAACTGCACCAATAGCGTACAAAATCAGGTGTATGGTGATAATTGTACAGAATATTCAATAGATTATAACACTAATCTGGAAAATTACTACAATTGTAGTAGTAATTCCTCATCCTGGATAGCACATTATGGTCATGACTACTGTAACGAGCCAATATTCAATTCCAGCACTGGAAATTTTGACTTCCTTAACTGTACTAGTAATATGCCATATACCAGTGATTTGTATGGTGCTAATTGTACAGAACATTCTTATGACTACATCCATGGTTGGGACAATTACTATAATTGTAGTAGCAACTCCACTTCCTGGATTCAAGAGTATGGACTCCTCAACTGCACCGG